>APFE030006962.1:0-49563 GCA_000404065.3 Pinus taeda | reverse complement strand
AGTAAGAGCCACATCATCATTCATTTTTGCAGGTAGAAGAAGAAGAGGTGACAGAAAATGTAGAAGAAATGGGTTGAGATGATGACAATGAAGAAGATCTTCTCAGATTCCCCATTCAAGATAATAATGTCAACATGCATATGAAGAACATCCCTCCATATTTTCTTCCAAACTTTCATGGTCTAAGGTCAGAGGATCCGTAAACCTTTTTCTTTGAATTTGAAATTGTTTGTAGATCTTATGGTTACTTTTTAAACACTTAGAAATTGAGGTTGTTTCTGGGAATATTGAAGGATAGAGCTCTTAAATGGTTCATGAGTTTAGGGACTAATTCAATAAGATTATGGAATGATATGCAAAAGATATTTCTAGAAAAATATAGAGATCATGGTCTTAAGGAAGAAATCTTTAGAATAAATCAAATAGAACATGAGAGCCTTGAAGATCTAATAGAGAGGTTCATGTATAATGTTAAGAGGGAAAAAATACATCATTTAGGATCCGACACACTAAAAACAATCTTGCTTAGAACAATTAGGGATGAATATATTGATCTCCTTGATCTCATGAGTAGAGGTGATGTATACCAATTATCATTTGAAGAAATTTGTGAAACATGAAACACATATCAAGAGGAAGGGCAAGAGTAAGTAAACCAACATAAAGATAGGTAAGTCAAACTAAACTTGGAAATTTCCTTGATAACTTTAAAACATAAATTCTTAGCAAACTAAATGAACAAGTAGAAATATTAAGAATACAAAATGAGCAAAACGAAGATGCTGATATTTGTGTTTTCCATGCAGAATCACATAATGTTAAATATTGCCTCTCATTACCAAGGTTTAAGGAAGTTTACCAAGAGGATAATGAATAAAGTCAATTGTCAATGCAACTATGTTATGTAGCTCCAAGAGGACCATGGTAGGTTATTCAACCTGATATGAGGCAAGAGCCTAATTCAAGATTTCAAGCTTATGCACATCCACCTCAAAGTATTTGGAAAACACCCTTTCCTTGGAAACCTTGGCCATCTCAACCCCAAAACCAATCTTGGCAACAAAGTTGGCAAGGAACTTATGGGATCCATCCACAATATCATCAATATTTTCCTCAATATCCTCCATAATCAATTCCATGTTATCCCTACCATCCACCTCCGCCACAACCCCAACCACATCCATCTCAAATATCCACTCCCACTAAACTATCTGTACCACCATTTCCAAGCCCACACAATGAAGTAGCTCAACCCACTTACAATAATGAGGTACAAAACTTCCAAATATATCCTCTTGATCTTAATGATATTCATGTCAGCTTACGAATAATATTACAAAAAAGAGATTCTCTTGATGCCATTGAAGGAAAACATGCAGAAGAAGAAGATTCAAATGAGAATACAAAAGCATCATGGCTTGCATTTGATGAAGGGCAGACATCAAAATCAGATATTGAGAAATCTCCCTCATGGTTACCATCAAATCCTCCATGTGTTCAAGAGAAAAAATCAACAAAAAGATGAAGATTTAAAGGTCATGGAAGAAGAAGACATCTAAGAAGATCCAAATCAGCAAGTGGACCAAGGGCATCACAACTAAATATGGTTCCAGACAATCATTAAATTGTAGAAATACTCTCTTCTTCAACTGTGATTGATATTTTCAAAGTCGAAGAATTTGATCTCTCAAACTCAGGTACATGTCAAAGCATACATTACAAGCCTACACATCAGTTTGTATGTCATCTTGATGTGCACATGGCTTCATTAGAAGTATTATTATGCTTGAAATTGATTTTGTTTTTTAAGTAGAGTAGGGTAAGAAATAAAATAAAATAAAAAATAAGAGAAAAAAAAAAAAAACTCAAGTGAAAACCTCCTTTGAGGTGCTTAAGATTGAATTATTGACTGAAAACCTCCATGAGACAGTCAATAGGTTGGGAAAAAAGAAAAAAAAAAGAGGAAAATAAAATATCTTAGGTGAAAACCTCCTTTTAGGCGCATAGGAAAACCTACGAGTTGAAAACCTCATTGAGGTGGCTAGTAGGCCTAGAAGAAAAAAAGAGGAAAAAATAAAAAAATCTCCACTCCATGTATCTTTCTGATGAATGTAGGTGCTCTCCAACATCTGCAAGCAACAAAAACAAGTTGGCACCAAAGAATAGAAAAATTGGTCAAAATTCTAGTCAAAGGAATTCAAACTTGGACTTTCTCCTCCTTGCTCAAATGCTCCATAAGGACCAAGGCCATGCAAATCCATCACCCTCATCTATTTCCACCATCGACTAATCATTCCCAAGCTTTTACCACTCAGTTTCCTTGATGTCCTGAAATACTACAAGAATGCTCTGTTTTACTATAGGAAACATAAATACATAGAGAAAAAATGTATTTTTGTCATATCTTGAACCATGAATCCATTTTCCAAGTTGTTTCAAGTGGAGATGCATATGGATGATGGTAAAATGCTCAAGCGATTTTAGCAAATTCTAGTGCACAGTTTTCGAGAAATCGACCTCCATCACTTACATTCATTTTTTAATTTTCTTGGTATTCATGCATCCATTTAAAAATTTGTTTCATGGTGAGATGCATATGGATTATGGTAGCATGCCCAAGAAATTTCAGAAATTCAAGTGCACGATTTCCAAGAAATCGACCTCCATCAACATCAGCCATTTTTATTTTTTCTTGAGATTCGTGCATCCATTAACCAAAATGTTCTTATGGGGAGGTGCATAAGGATGATGGAAATATGCTCAGAAAATTTTAGGTCAATCCATTCTATTGTTTGGGAGATATGGACAAAACAAGGCAAATATGTTGTTTCCTCTAGTACTACTACAAGGTGTCCTAGTTCTACTACAGGGTGCGTTGTTTTACTACAGGAAACAGGACGAAAGCTTAGAAGATGGTAGGAAAGGTAGAATGAAGTGTGGGAAAGGTATCTAATGGTGGAATAAAGTATAGGGAACGTGAACATCACCCATGGACAAGCCCATCACTCCAAGAAGGTCAGATTTTACTAGGATAGCTTGCTTATGGTAACTAGAAGATAAAGGTTTAGAATCACCGAGATATGAAGCCTTTTGAAGAAGTCAAGTAAGGAAATTATCACCTCCAGAGGACCATGGATCAATCATCAACTCAACAACAACATGCATGTCTCTCCAACAACCATTAGGTAAGTCCAGGTATGCAATATTCTTGACCTTTTCTCTTGAGCATATTATAGTTAGAAATTTGTTGTCAATGCATGAGGGATGAAGTTTTATAAGCTAAGGATGGGTCAGCAGTCTCGGCTTCCTTCAACTAGTTAATTTCAGCTCACTCCTTCACTCATGCAATGTGGAAAAGCCAAATTATGAACATTGATGATTTCAAGGAATGGGGATAATAGTTAAAAGAGGAAATTTGTGTAATGTCCAAGTAACCAAAGCATTCCAAGCCCTCCATCCACTTCATATCCACTATATATACATCATTCATCCATCCCATTTCATATGAAAAAAAATTAATATTTTTTAAGAACAAACTCTACAGTTTATCTCACCCTGAATTTTTTTTGAAAAAAACAAAGAGAGCATCCTCTCCATTTTCACAAACCTACACTACTCCCTTTGAGCCCTGGCATCATCCTCCAACCCCTCTACATCATTTCTCATCACTCCCATACAATTAGGAGACCCTGAAGGAAAAAGGAATGACTACTACAAGAAGGCAAAATGCTGCTACAAGAGGGAAGAAAGGAATATATTGTGCTAAAACAAAAAATGGCAGTGCCTAAGAGAGACCTAATCAAAACAAATAACTCCAAGGCCATTAGGCAATCATCTAGGCCAAAAAAGAGAAGAAGAAGAAGACAACAAAAGGAAATAAGGAATTCACCATCAAAATAGAACTCAAACTACAGTGATAAAAAGAGGTTTCCCAAGAGATCTCTAGTCTCTTTCTAGCTTTTTTCCAGGGCCTAAAAGTTATTATAGAAATGGGAGAAAGGCATGGAATTCAAGTTGAGGGCCTATCTTAGGCTCAGGCTATAATTTCTACTCAAAACATGTTTACATGGTTTCTTGTAGTACTACAGGAACTGCTACAGGGTTTCCTATAGTACTACAGGAACCACTGCAGGGTTTCTTGTAGTGCTATTACAAGAAACAACATAATTACTACAGGATGTCCTAGTTCTCATCTAAAGGTGTTTTCAAGGTTTCAAAGGTGTCCAAAAGGTGGAAAATGGTAGCAGAAGGTTAGAAAAGGATGTGGAACACCTTGCCAAACTGAAAAATATTCAATAACCAATCTTGAATAAGGGGAAGAAGGCAAGCTAATGGTCTCAAGAAACACTGTGATTTTTTCTATGCACAAACAATTTTGGAAAAATGAGTGAAGATTGAATGAATGTTTCAAGGGAGAGGATATGAATGAAATGGATTTACAAGCCAACAGAGTTCACTTGCAAAGAGGAAAGTTATGTTTTTTTCTTGAAAAATTGTTAAACAAACATGAAAAGAACAACTACATTTTTGTGTTTGTCCTTGCAGAACTTACAGCCAAGATTCTTAAGAGAAAGGACTGAGGAATGCACAAGTGAGAGGCCACTAGGGCCATGAATGAGGCATAATGAGTTCACTAAGTTGCTCAGAGGATGAGAAACACTTTTAGTAGGGGGGAATGATGGGCCTCTAAATTAGACATAAATTAAGGCCCATCTGACCATCCTTTAACACATTAAACCTCTCTTTTTTTATTAAATAATGCATTTTTAACTTTAATATGTTCACTAGGAAGGTTTATGGATAATTGCATATTTGTGCCTATTATTATTTATTTTTGTGGAATATTGTGAGAATATTGGATAGATTATGGAGATTTGGAGGAGGAGATAATTTAGGGACTTTCTCCCTACTACAAGAGGATCTATATTAAATAATAAATCAACAAGATATTCTGGAATTATGGCACAGATTGTGGAGCTCCAATGATTGAGAAAATCTAGGAATGTGTTCCCTGCCATTTAATGCAGATTCCTAGTATTCGGAGCCAGATCCACTAATCAAGGGATTTGGTGGGAAAATTTTCCTTCTTTCATGGGGAATTATTCCTAATCATTTTGTATAAGTACCAAGTCGAATTTGTCTCAAGGGGTTGATTTTTATTAGTCTTCGAGAGGAGAGAACTCGTATTTTTGTAGCTCCATTGTCATTTCTTGCAAGGATGTAATTGTATTGATGAAAATAATGAAGATTGGTGACATGTTCGGCTTCTAAATCTTGGTCTCCTTCGTAGGAATTTGATTTTCCTTGGTCTTAGCCATCCCAGGAGTCTCAGCGCCTTTTTGTATCATTTACTTTTCTTCCTTTCACTTCTTATTCACATGCATCTCTTGTCCTTGTTTTTTTTCTATTTCTGCATTTAGTGTTAATGATTTCTTGTTGTAGGATTGGGATGGTTGAAGTAAGTTATTTTTCAGGATCACAAGCATGATTTCATCCTTGGAACAGCTTTGGAAGGTCATAGTAATCATTGAGCTAGTTGGATTAGTTTTCTTATTCGCAAATCTAGATTTCTGGAAGTCTTTTGTGGCAAATAAAAATAAATTTCTACTATTTTTTAGAGAATATTCCACTTGAATTAGATCACAAAAAAATCTAGTTAATAACAAAAATTATCCCATTGCATTTTCACTTTATTAGGTTAGACATTTGATAGATTTACTAGCTCACTAGTTCTCGAATTTCTAGGTTTTAGACTAGTAATTGTCTGCCATTTTTTAGCATGTGTCAACAGAGGTCTTTTTGAGTGATTCCACTTGGAATGGAGACCTAAGACATCCTAGTTAATAATAAAAAATTTCCCATCCAATTTTTTTTTATTTGGTTGGTCATTCGGTGAATTATAACTCCCTATAGAAAATATGTTGTTTCATGTAGTAGTACTACAGGAAACCCTGTAGTAGCCTTCCAACATGCATATACTTGCCCAGATTCACTCAATAAGCTTGGTTATGTCCCTTAGAGTTGAATAAAGATCCATAGGCTCTAAATCAATGATTAGGGAAGACTAAATACCACTTATGACTTGCCTATTTACCCATGCAAACCATTTCAGTGATTTGGGTTAATGGACAAATTGATGAATTGGATAATATAATGATGATTTTCTTGATTGCCACATCCAATGAAATCTGTTAATGGATTTAAACTCTTTGAAATGTAATAGCTGACATTTATTTCATGATCTAACTTTATGAAATTATAATAGGTTTCCTTCCTTGTACTTTCTTTCTTGTAATAGGTTGAGGTTTCCATTTCGAGCATTTCACTTTTTGCAATTAGTTTAGGATTTGACTTCAGTACATGCACTCCATTACATCATGACAACAAAGGAAGGACACTTTGTATGTTGCACATATAGTTCCGATACTTCTTAAGTTTGTATGAACCCCAAGTTGATAATTGAAGTTGGTAGCCTTGGGATTTGCAGCATTCTTGTTGCAATACCAAGGCTCATCACATGGGATTATCTTGAATTATGGTGGTCAATTTCTATCAATCAACTTTCATGAGGCATAACTTTCTAATACACTGTTGGAAAGCTATTAGTGAATATATTATGTAATTTAGGTCCAATTAAGGTTAGGACTAGGAAAAGTGGTTATTTAAGGTCTCAAAATGGCTCTTGAAGTTTTTTCATCAAATTTTTCCAAACTAGAACTACCAATAAAAATGACCCATCAATTTTCTTCCTCCAAATTTTTCACTCTAAAAGAATCAAAATGGATGAAAATTGATGTATTTATATAATTTGGATCACACCTACCCATTTTGGGAGGACTTGGGTCCTAAAAACTGTTTACTAAATGATGTAAGTTAATTTTTCCTCTACCTTCTCTTTGTAGTACCATTTATCTTTGCTTGGAAGTTGTCCTTCCATCCCAATTTGTTAAAGGTCATGCTACCCCTTCCTTGTAGTACTATACTTATTTTAAAATAGCGTATCATCTATCAACTCTACCTAAGCATGTGGTGCCAAATCCTCTACAAAATGTAACAATGGTTCTTCTTATTGATCCAGCATGGAAGGGTCATAGAGTTTCAAATTCTCTACATTCACTACTAAGTAAATTTGCATGTATGAGGATAAATAGAGTCTATAGGAATTCTCTCCAACCTTTTCTAGTATCTCAGTGGCATAATATGAACAATATTGAAAGGCATTAGAAAACTATATTGCGTGTGGGTGTATTCATTGTCTTCAAAGACTTTAATTGGGAGTAATGCAACATCCATTATAAAATTCCATTCATTGGAGACATTATCATTGTCTTCATACAATCTAATTGGGAGTGTCCAACGTTGATTGTAAATATTCATCTCTTGGATGAATTATTTAGGATATGAACAAATGAAATATGAGAATCCCCAATGGAATCAATGATTTTATTTCATTTGAGGTTTTGGATCTATTACAAAATAACCTAAAACGTTTTATTCCTAACGACATTGGAAAATGAACTTGTTTTTTCACGTCAAGATTTAGATATATAACAAAACAACTTAAAAGGATAGATTGCTAAATTTTTTGGTATTTACACTTCTTTGAATGATCTCTTTTATCACTCAAATAACATCTTTTGGATTTCTACATCCTTGGCCCAATATAAAGAGGTTTAAATTTTAGGTTTAAGAAATAATGTATTGATTTGCAAGCTTCATTGGTATCTTTCTTTTTTCATGACTTGAGAGTTTTAGGTGTTTCTTATAGTTTTCTTCATGATGTTAATTCTCAATTCATTAAATATGTCACCAAGCTACATTTGTTGTATTTATCCAAAAATAATGGTAATGGAAATATACCCTTTGATCTTGAGAAACTTCTTGGATATACAATCATCATGTTTATATATGGTTCAAACATTAAGTTATTTCATCAGGAAATAAAGTATGATATGAAAGGAAGTGGGTATTCTTCATATATGGTGCATATAAACACTATATTTTACTTGTTTAGACAATTCTCAGAGGAGACATACATATAAGTATATGAGGTGTAGGTAGCTTTCAATGGTTGAAGTTATCTAGTGATTGAATGGAAAGGCTATTCTCTACATCTCTTAGTAACATATATACTTTGGAACACTTAAACTTGGAAAAAATTAGTTTGAGAGAAAATAATGTATTATATAAAAGTAAGTGAAAATAATGCATATATAGTGCACATAAACACTATAGTCTAGCAAAATTCTTAATGGAAACATACCCACAATTATAGGAAGTATAAGTAGCTTATGAATATTGAATTTCTCTAGTAGTCAAGACGAAAAGTTATTTCCTACATCTCTTGGTAGCATATCTACTTCAAAATAGTTGGCATGGTAATAATAATAATAAAAACAGTTTTAAAAAAATATTTAATTACATATAGAAAAGATGTCTAATTAACCAACTATAAAGTAAATTTAAATATTTCATTTTGTTTAGTTTTATTAAAATAACACCAAAACAATTGGTAATTAAACATTTCGCTAAAATATTCATTGAACTTATTATTAATGTAAATATATTATTAGACTAGAAAGAGAAATTAAAACTATTTTACTTTGATAAATTATAAACATAAATATTTTTTTAACACAAAATATTTTACAATAGATTGCTTTCAGAGGATCCTTCACTAAGGAGTTGATTATTAGATTAAAAAACCTACTAACTAGAAAGACTGTAATATCAAACCTACATACATATATTCGACAAAATTGAGACAACATAAGAGAAAGTTTACAGAAAGATCCCATTAGAGAAGAAAGAAAACAACTTCCTCTGCAGGATTGTTCAAGTTTAGTTGCAGGTTTCTAGGGGTTGGGCTTGGAATAGAGTTAGTAGATTCCATATTACCTATGACATTTCCAATTAGTTTAATATCATTGAGTCGTCTTTGAATCGCGTCAAGTTTTTCATCTTGGCTATTGGAAAGTTGGCATTGCTAGGATGGTTGGTGGCAGAAAGTGTGTTGTCATTGATGTCAACTGGGCTAGCATTGATGTGCATGGTATTTTAAGCTTAATGGGAGACCTATTGTTGTTGCATTGCTTAGTATATAACCATCATAGTAGCAGGTATATTAATGAAGCTATGATATAATACATATGGTGGTTAGAAGTCCCATGCTTTAAAGGATTTTCTACCTCAGGAGATTTGTTCATATGCTCCTAGAAATGGAACAGTTGGATAATTCTTAGAAAGAGCTTTCTAATGGTATGTGTTGAAGTCTAGAAAGGAATCCTAGATCACAAGTTATTTACATTCAAATTCATGTACCCCAAAAAGTCAAATTGCGGAGTTAAAGTTGGAAAAAGGGTCAACTTGGTGATAGTTTAGCAACCAGACAAAGCTGTTGGAGATTTTTCGTAGATCTGCTAAACCAAAGGTCCGGGTGGACATGGGAAAGCAATAAAGAGTGGAACAAGTTTTTATTGGCTAGTGGGAGGTCTCACTATACAACTTATCCTACCAGAGGTTCCCTAGATGGTCTCAAAGTTTCATGCAAATGGAACATTTGAGATGACATAATTTAGGCGGAGGTGACAATCTACATAGCAGCAGAGTAGGAGAAAAGATTTGATTGGCTTAACAGATTTATGGTGGGCCCATATGAAACAAATCATCACATAGGTCCATCCCCAGCACTGCAAGACTCCGGATGACATAGAGCAAGGATGAAAAGGCATTGAATGTCATGGTAGATGATGCAAAAGTAATATGGCTCGGGACCCTTAAAATTTAACAATGGAATTCATTGAAAATAAAAGCTCGAGACCCCCTTTGCCTTCCTACTCAGGACAATGTGGATGACATATGGTGCAATATGATTGGCTCACACAGAGAACGTGGAAACATGGTTAACATGATGATGTCAGCATGACATTCGTAAAAGGAACACATGGCATGCATTTTCAATGTTTTTAGGTGGTCGAAAGGGAAAAGTAGAGGTGATTTTTCTAACTACTCGGTAGGCGCCACCTAGAAATGGTGACATGGGCATGACATCATCCTAGAAGTGCTACCCCGAAAGGTTTAGAAAGGGTACAAGAAAAGGAAATTGATTTGACTAGGCTCTAGACATATGTGGAGTACAACTCATCCCGATGGAAAGTTGAATGGTCTAAGAATGCGGGCCAAGTCCCATTAATACACATCATCCCAGCCATGTTGTTGACAAGGTTAATCGTCTCTGCAGACAGAGACAATCCCTCTAGCCCAATGAGTGGGTCTAGCAACTGAAGTGACAATCAACTAGACATATTCCTAGGCTATAATTGAAAAGAAGAATGAAGGGGATGGCCTACCTCATTCTGATGCTATTCTGATTTCCTTTGATGAGGGCCTCGAATTGCTTGTGTCATGGACTTGTTCTTGCTTTTCTGAGTGTTTATGTACCTGCACAAGTGATCAAGAAACAACAAAGCATGCCAAAACCAATAACAAATCCAATAAAAACATACTTAACTGATCAGGGAGTGTCAAGCTAAATGGTACATTAACATGTACATTTTGGGAAGATGACCTAGCAGGTTTATATTATTACAAAATAAAGGGAAGCTTACAACCAAAGCCTTGATGTTGAAAGTCTCTCCTTGAGTGGTAATCCAATTCCAAGCCAAGAACTCTCCAAGCACTCCTTTTGCAAGTCAAATGAATAGCCTCTAGGCACAAGCTTAGCGTAAGGGTGCAAATAGACATAGACCAGCCATTTGGGAATGGGAGAGGATGAATTTATAGGCTGGGAAAGGGAGTTGGGACCTCTCCAAAGATAGGATCAGACCCTCATCTCAAGGAGGTAGTTTATAGGGATAAGAAAAAGAGGCCAAGTTGAGAGGATTCGACCTCATCTATCCAAAACGACCTCCAGATCATCACTCTGGAAGCTTCTAGATCACGAAGCTTCTCATCCTCTTTGGGAAATTACCTTTTTGGGATCATCACGGGTATGCGTGGGAACATAGTGATTTCATCGATGGTCAAACATAGTGCAACAGGCGGCCATCATGGTTTTAAGCCTCATAAGAGCGATGAATCTCATTTTAGGGTTTTAAGAGCAATTTCTTTAGGGAAAGCTCAAGGCATTTTCCAATCAAAGTCTTAGGAGGGACCTGAGTTGTATACATGGATGAGTATAATGTATATTGGTCATGTTTTTGGTACTTCGAGGTATGTCATAGGGAAGTGCAGGAGACATGAAAAAATATTGTGTAACAGATGCCCCCTAAAGAACGAAGGCAGAACGAGGTGTGATGGTTGAGATGTTTTAGAAGCTCTTGAAAGGACGAGGACACACCCTATCAAGAGGCCTGCAAATCAAGGACACATATACATATACATATCTGAGATCAAGACATGAATCTACAGCATGGATGTAGCCATCCAGATGATGAAGACTATATGAAAAGATCCATAGTATGGGTGCAGCCATCTAGATAACGAGGATCATTATAAATATAAAGTCCCAAGGTATGGTCACATCCATCAGTATAGTAGAAACATGTGTACAATCATGAACAACATATAACTCCACACAACCTGAGTCATATAAGACAGGACTCAGGGTCTTGAGCTCCATCCCGACCTGATCAAAGTACAAATTCTAACATGCGAATGAAAGTGTTGAATTATAACATGCTAGAAAACTAACTGATTACCAGCCAATGATGTGGACCGTTAATAGGTATGAGAGAAACCACCAATAATGAAAATGGCTCTCAAGCTACAACATTACAATTGGTGAATGTGATAATGAAGTTGAATTCGAACACTTGTGGAATCACCCGATCGAAAGCCAATGGTGAGGTCATGTCATCGAATGCGAAGAACTGGCCATTAGGGCATGCCATCTCTAAGGTACTAAAAGGGATTTTCTAATCCGTCTTCCTAGATAATGAGTTGAATTCGACAGGAAGCGACCCGTTGAAGGAGGGCAATGATGAAGCCCCCATCATCAACACGAAACAATGAATAAAGTGGAATAGTTTTCAAGATTGTAGCAATGACTCAAATAGTGTATAGGTAAGTAACTGCAGATTCGACTTCTCTTGAACACTGACGACACAACTCCGGTGTGTGGCAACATTTGACTCAACATATGACTAAAGGTCATGATGACAAAATGGAATAGTCAAATGAAAGGGAAAATGGATCACCCAAACCTGGGAGGACAAGTGACTGAGTCAACTCTGACACGAGATCAAAAGAGTGTCATGTTCAAGAGCGAAATGTTGCCTATAAAAAGGATGTTTCATCTTCATTCCCCCCCCTCACTATTTCTAGCGAGTACCCAATTATTTTTATCACAAGCTTGAAGGGAATAACATATGCTCGTCATGTAAGTTTATTCTTCGAATGAATCCATCCTAGTAAGTTTTATGAGCCCTAGGAAGGAGAAGCTCGGTCTCATCATGTTGATGAGTCTTTCATCATAAAATTTTAACGAGTCCGACATAAGAATAACTCGATATATTTTTGACATTTTGAGATTTTGAGAAAGAGACGAAAAATAAAACTCCATTCCTGTGGTGGATTGAGGGTTGTTGCAGTGTGTAAGTGCCCTAACCAGGGACAACAGTGATAACAGACTTTGAGCAACATTTTTGTCTTGTGTTGGGTCATTCCTTTGACCCTTTTTGGATCAATTGGATTTGTAGCCTATTGGAGCCAATTGTTGGGGTTGTCTCAGGTGTGAAGAAACCCCAACTAGGAGTAGATTTCACAGTGAAGTATTGCATGGAATTGGTTTGGTGGAGAGCAGTGTGTTGGATACCCAAAGTAGCCATAGAAAAACAATATTGAAGTGATGAAGAGAGTTGAAGGTTGGGTGAAGTTTGGTGCCTAATGTGTAGCACTTTGATGGACAAAAGTGGTTGCTATATTGGTAGATTAGAGCTCAAGGATTGGCCAACCTAGAGAGTAGATTAGATCAGCCCATGTACATGTAGCAGAAGTGACATGCAACAGTGTTAGGTGGAAGCCCTCTTGAAGTCTTGATGTGTTTTCCTTTGAAATACTAAGGGGCATCTAGCAAGAAGTACAGAAGTGAAGGACCGTCTGGACAAGATACAACATAGAAGTTGCAGCGAAGATTGTCATTATAGCTTATATACCATAGACTATTGTATTATTTAGAATTGGTTTAATATAACGAAGATTGGGTTGTACATTATTGTATAGTATTTGTTAAAAATTATGTATACTTGTACATATGTGATTTACTGACTTATATTTTTCATTGTGCAAAGTATTTCTTGTTGAGATTCTTGGTTTGGTAGAGTCATAGATTTTAATATTCTAACTTAGACTCAAGATCGTGGAAATTCAACATAGAGAAGAGGCGATTGTTCAACTTGGAAAACACCTTCTATTGGGATTGAGGCCAAAAGAACTTTTCTTTCGCTTCTCCCTTGGTGACTTGACTCAAAGGACAAGTAATATTAGAGAACCCAAACACGAACCTGTGGTAGAATTTGGCAAGACCCAAAAAGTTGCAGAGCTTTGTTAGGGTGGTTGTGATTGGCTAATCCCAAATGACTTGTATCTTGGCTGGGTCCACATGCACACCCCACTCATCAATGATTTACCAGAAATATTGAACCTGGGTCATACCAAAGTGCATTTATCCAAATTGGAACACAACTTGTGTTGTCGCAAGGTTTGGAGGACTTGCTGAATATGGTGGAGGTGATCTTCCCAACTCTGGTTGAATATCATAATGGAATCCAAATACCCCACCATGAATGAGTTGTATAAGGGTCAAGATATGTCATCCATCAACTTGATGAAGGTTGCGGGGGAATTCGTCAACCTGAAAGGCATGACCAGCCATTTGAAAAGGCCCTCCTTAGATTTGAAGGCAATCTTCCACACATTGGAGGGTTCTATCAGTATCTGGTAATAACTAGACTTCAAGTCAATCTCGCTAAAATATTTAGACCCCTTGAGCTAGTCCAAAAGTTAATCAATCTGTGGGATTTGATACCGATTCTAGATAGTGATCTTGTTCAGCACCCAATAGTCAATATAGATTCTCTAAGTCATGTCCTTCTTCTACATGAACACGATCGGGCTCCCACAGGGTGATGAACTTGGCCTGATGTTCCCTTTCTGCAACAGCTCCTAAATCTGCCTCTTGATTTCATCATTCTCCATAACAGAGCATCGATAGATTGGTCCATTCGGTAGCAGCGCGCCCGGGGTCATATCGATGGAGTGCCTAACTTGACATCGTAGAGGTACCCCTATGGGTGAGGTGAAGGTGTTTGTCTACTCCTCCATAACCTTGTCCATATTTTTTTGTTGTGTAGAGGAGCCCGTTCTGGAAGCCGTGACCATAATCTTGTTCTTTCCCTAAGGGTGAATCATAAGGAAAACAAATTTCCCAGCCTAGGAAATGATCTTACTACATTGGTTCACAGTGATCAAAGAAATGTCGGTAGGTGGTGCTACCTCTAGTATCTTGTACAACTTATTTCCCAAAGTAATAATAACAGTGTGAGGCCTAGACTCATACACAGTATGTTGCTTCCACAAGTATGGTTGGCCTGATAATACATCACAAACTTCAAGAGGTGCATCATCACACAATACCTCATTTGTGAAGGGCTTGATGTTGTAAGGGAGGAAAAATTGTTGGTTGATGCGGATATCTCACCCATTGTTGGCTGACGCAGATATCTCACCCATTGTTGGCTGATGCGAATATCTTGCCCATTTTTTGTTGATGCATATATCTCGCCCATGGTGATGGTGTATGGCTATAGGTGTGGTGTGGTCATTAGGCCCAAATGCTTCACAACCTATGCTAAAATGAGGTTATTTTGGATCCTTCTATTGACAATGAACTGCAATGAAGAACCCTTCACTCACATATGTGAGTGGAAGAGTCGCTCCCCCTCCTTTGGATCTTCGGACTCATGCTTCTGGATCTTGGTGGTGGCAATAGTGGCACTATGCTCTACATTGATAATTTGCTTCCCTTTTTCATTTCCCTTGTCTTTTTATTACTCAGAGTCAGAACATGCATCTGATTTTCAAGCCTTCAGCTTGGCCACAAGTGACTGCTTGGCTCAGCTCTCACTTGTGTTGTGAGTGGAGCTCTTATGGAACTCACACCATTTCCTTGTGTCCTTCTTTGTCTTCGTGGACTTGTTATTTTCTTGTGGCTTCACTGGGTTGTCCTGGGTCACCCTGCCTTTTCTTTTTCCTTTATGCAATTTGGGGACGTCTTTCCCTTACTTCAGATTTGTAGATATAAAGTATCGCTTCTTCTATTTAAATGTATGCTCGATCTTGACAGCATATCGATAGGCAGTGCCAAGCGAGGTGATGTTCGGGAACTCCATATTGTCCTAGATGTACTTGTGTAGATAGTCATCATACTTGAGTAGAAAATTCCCCTTAAAATCCTTGATACCCAGCTTCGTGCGAAGGGTATGGAAAACATTTGTGAACTCCAACACATCTTGGTCGCTTCCCTACCGCAACATGGTCTACTTTATGTATTTATATTTAGAGCTCCTAACAAAGTAATATTGTTCGTTGATGGCATCTCGAAAAGAATTCCAAGTGGGTGTGGCTGAAAATAGTGGGGATTCCCTCTCGTCCTTTTGTTCCCAGTAGGTTTCCCACCAGTCCTTGACATGTGGGGTGGATTTGAGAAGTGAAAAGTAATATTTCCCTAAATGGAAAAGTTATGACCTAAAAAATATCCTTCCAACATATTTAACCATATATCTACAGCATCTACATCTATCTAGCCTTCAAATATGGGAATGTCAAATTTAACTTGTACCTTAAAAGGAGTGGCACCTTCAAAGTGGTTTTTGGATGAATATGTGTCGCATGTGGGTAGTCACCAAAGGATCTAGGAAAATTTATCCATCATCGCATTCCTTTGTCGCTCGAGGGATTCCTCGAGCAATATTTTGAAAGGATATCCTTCCTCCTCATCTTTCTCTTCTTCCCCCATGGGAGGCCATTGGAGTTTCTGAGGCTGGTCTTGCAAAGGTTCAACTAGTTCGAGCCCTAACTCCTTATACCCTGACCTCGTTGGGGACATGCAAAGAAAAACAGAGAAAAAGCATACCATTATGATACTACTGATCTAGACTTATGCAAGAATGCAACAAAATACAGATATGCACATAAACACAGAGATATAGCAGAATAAAACTTCATTTTATTAATATCAAAGAAATTAAATATGCTTACATACAGAAATGGAAATGAATTAGATCGGGTGATGGTAGCTTATCTCTGAAAAGAGGTGTGGCAGTACATGCCTCTCAATTGTGTTACAATGAGGCTCAAGAGAATTTTTATTATTGAATAACAAGGGAAAACCCTAAACAACCAAAACCCTAACCCAGGAGATGGAACACCAAGAGTCTATGGTGCTCGTTGGGGTTAGTTGGGCAGTCAACTTCTTGGGGTCATAAATTGGTCATATTATCTTCGTTTGGCCTGTACGATACTATTGAGTCAGATTATAGACTTATAATTTAATTAACATAAATCATCAACCCAGGGCAGGTAAGTTGTGAGATGCTGCGCAAAATGTATGCAGGCTTAACACTGTGATTGTTTATTATCTAACTAGTCAACCATACAAAACTAATGCCTCTTTCCTGTATCAACATTTAGTAGCAAAGGCTATGGAGTGGATTGAAAAATACCTCTACAGTTCTTAGTATGGCTGATGCTGATTAGAAAAGATAGAAAAATCAAATTTACAACAATTTAAGAAATTCACTCGACAATGTAAATCAAATCTTGACTAAGCTAAATCCACACACTAACATGAAACTTATGCATTCAATCATTTGTTGTTGATATATCAGAAAGAGTACATTAGTTGTAGGAACATATTACTACTACATAACATAAACGAAATGCATACACACTAAACTATGGGAGTTGTGAGCAAAGATGGGCCTCCCTTACTCACAACCCCTTCAAATTAGAAGAGCTTGCTCAGTGAAATAGAAAGAACATATAATATTGTATCAATCAAAAAATGTAATAGTCGAGTACAATCTGATATACAGTATCGGCTAGAGCCAACCCAACAACCCCCTACCATATAAAATAGAACCGAATTTATACAAATACAAAAGCCCATATGTGGCTCGAAGAAAGGAAAACTACTAATCTGAGCCATTGGCTAATAGTCCTGTTACAAAGTATCAAATTTAGCTATACGGAGTCTAATCCATGACTGAAAGCATGAATTAGACGAAATTCATTACATGGTTGTAGCTTTCCTCCATACGGCCAACGAGAAGAGGTCTGCAAATTTGGACGGTTTCGTTGGCGGATCTGAAACGACCAATAGGACAACATCCATATGTGATAGATTCCTCACAAAACCCATGTTCTCGTTTGATTTAGAAGTTAGTGGAACGTAGCTAACCACTGATTTTGCTACAGGAAATCTAGGCGGTTACAAGAAATACACGTCTATAGGAATTTTGGATCATCTGCGAGAAATAGGATTGCACAAGCTATCTGCAGGAAATGCAGGCTTGTTTCTAATGAAAAAAAAGCTGCACAATAACTCTAGATTAGTTGACATGATAATTCAATAAAGAACATCTAGCTTTAAGGAATGCTTAAGATTAAGATAAAAGACACATTTTCATGTTAATTTTCATACCTTCAGCATATGGCACCTGTTTGGCAAAAAACCTAGGTATTATAACTGAAATAAGCATAATAGGGGCTAAAGATAGTTCAAAATGGGAGAGGTAAAGTCTAGAAAGGGTGTCAAAATTTGGAAAAACCAAGACCCAACATCTCCCCCACACCTAGCTTCTTGTATGCCCCTTATGCAAGCAAAAATTTTGCAGCTTATGCAAAAAGAAAAAGAAAAAGGAAATCATTCCTTATCCTGAGTTGTAGCTACTACACCCAACTGGTCTTCTACCTCTGCCAACTAGTCCAACTGGTTACCATTGGATTCTGCAGGAATTTAAGCCTTGTATAATTCATTCTTCTTTTTCAGATGATTAATCTGAGCCTGCTTCTTTTTCAAAATTCTGGCCACTTTCTGAACCCACTCCTCAAGTTCTTTTTGTATACGCAGACTGTTCTCTTTCAGGGTCTTGTTTTCCTTTCTCAAATTTTGTTCTGAAACAGTGAGCTGAGTGATGATTTCCTCCAAGTCCTACAGAGATTGCTTCTTCTAGGGAGTTACCTCCCCTTCATGATGTCCTCGGAGGGAGCGGGGAATCCTGGAAGGACATTGCTTCTTCGCCGATGAACTCAACTGAATCTATATTCTCCTTATCTTTGGGTGGGCCGTGATGTTTCTCCTTCTTTTTTTCAAGTGTCTCAGGCAACACCTCTACTTCCACAATATCCTTTATAGCCAGTTGAACAGCCTAGCTCCTGGTAAATCTCTTAGCAGAGGTGGAAGTGTCATTCTTCGACTTAGGCTTATTTCCCATAGTCTCCCCTGTCACCACCACTTCTTCTTCCTTTTATTCTTCCTTCATCTGTATCCCAACGGTGCGAGGCTTCTTCTTCTTTGGTTTTTCTACAGGCTTCTTCTCAGTGGGCTATAGAGAATTAGGGTCATATTTTCCTTCCTTCTTTACCAGTGGCCCACGATTCTGTGGTTTCTTCTTTGATTTTTCTACTGTTTTTTCCTCTGTAGACTCTGAAGGGTCATAGTCTTTATCTTCCTCTTTTTCCTTTATCTGTAGCGCACGTGTCTGCAACTTTTTATTTAGTTTTCCTGCTGGTGTTTCCTCCATGGACTCTGGAGAATCAGAGTCTTCATTCTCTGCAAAGTAAGTCTTGACCAAGAACTCCTTCCATGTCCGCTACATGGTGATAGAGGTTTTCCTCTAAATTGACCCCCCTCTCCTTGGCAGTTGTCGACATCTTCATCAGAGACATTCTCAAATAATACAACAAATTTAACGGCTTGTCATGAAAATGGGCGAAGAGCCGAATGTGAAACAAGAATGCGAGCCCAAAGCGACCTTCACACGTCATATATTTCTGCAAGAAAAATAACAGGTGTTGGTACTTACTTTTCAAGAAGTCCTGGGAAATCCCTTTGCTCTAGTCAAGGTCCGAATGCTCTTTCCGGAGAAAGGATGCGCACAAACCCTTGTTGAAATGATGATTTTTAAACCAGCACTCTCCCTGTTGTGGAATTTTGTATGCCCACGCAACCAAAACCTCAGTCAACCTGAATTGAACATCCCCAACTTGAACTTTGTCTCAATTCAGATTCAGGATGAAAGACTTCATTACCTCCGAATTGTGGGCGTTAAATCTTTGTAAAAATGGCAGCCACCCTAATTTTTCTAGTCTCGCCTTACTACGAGGGTTGGATTCCAATAGTTTAGGGCCTTGCGACTCAAAGCGGACGGGGACACGCATCTTTGACATGGTGCAAAATGGGAAGACAGGATGCGTGCACTCTACGAAAATATCGTGTTAAGCTTTTGCAAAGGATTCGCGCGACAAGGGGGGGCTTAATATGGAAAATTATCAAAAAGCACGGAGATTTTGAGAGACAAGTTGTGATCATGATTATCATCATGATCCGACCTGCAGAAAGATATGGAGAGCACATCCACTAGTCATGTTAGAATCATGGAAATTGGGTGTGGAGCAGGAGTTATGATGCAACGGTTTACATCCACATTTTTCCGCAAGGGTAACCATAGCTAGAAATAATACAAATGTTTAAAAATTATCGCGTCAATTACCCCTTACCTCAAGTGTCCTATCGTCGGCTGTACTTTACCGATCTTACCTTCCAACAGTCTCGTCCTTGGATGACTTGTGCTTGTCGTTGAAATGATAACCCATTTAATAGTTAAATCATATGCATGACCTCGACCAGTAATTAAAAATTTTCAGTACTTTAAATAATTTAAGCTAATGTTCGGTCTATGGATTTTGTTTTTTTCATAAAATCAAGGTGTCGCTGGAGGAAATGGAACCATGACTTGCAATCCTTTTGCAGGAAATGGAATTGTGACTGCTGAGCATTCTACAGGAAATTGAACCATGACTTGCGGGGTTTCTGCAGGAAATCGAACCATCAAACAACACTTCTCCCTTGTTTGTGTACAATTCATTGCACATGAATAAAGGTGTTGATGTCGAATGTGCAATGACCTCATTGGATTACCAACCATTGAGGTTAACTGCTAACCAATGTGAGGCCCATCACCTTTGATGAGAGTGAGGACTAAGGTACCCTAATGCATCCTATTGGGTGTGAATTAATGATTTATTGTTGAACCCCCATGTAGGATCAAACAGTCAAGGATCCATAGTGATTCCCCATTGTTGTTGGTGAGATAGCCTATCATTAGGGCATTCAAGCTTCAAGGCATCATAAGACTTTGATATTGCACCCAGATAACTTGTTGATGTCGATGGGCCAAGATTGTTGGAAGGAGGGCCTTAAGAAATCCCACATCAGTCCAACACGAGCAATCCAAGATTAACTAAAAACAAAATTGATTGAGAGGATCCTAAAGGACCTACTGACCTATAATTTTAACGAGCCTAGGGAAGTCCATGCTCGCGAGATTTCAATTTTAGAGAGTCTGAAATACTTGGAAAAGAAGACTCTAGGGGGCTCCTTTTCCGCAATTAGTCCATTGGGACCAAAAAAGGGAATAAACTTGTACCCAATAGACAATCCTCTCATGGTTTAACGAGCACGATGAGGAACAGAGTGAGCTCATTGTGTCAGCAGGAAATCAAGAAGAGATAGTGGAAGGAATGACTCCTTCTCTCACGTTCTCCGTCTCTCTTTTCTTCACAATTTCCTCCACAAATTCCTCCTTGGATTGGGGTTTTTGATATAACTTGACTCTGTGCCCATTCACCAAGAAGGTAACATTCCCATCATCAATGGTTTTAACCCGAACAGATCCATTATCAAAAACTTTCTCAATTTCATAGGGGCCCAGCCAATGTGTGTTAAATTTCCCTTTAAAGTTCTTAAATTTTGAATCATACAACAATGCCTAGTCTCCCTATTTGAACTACTTCTTTTTAATGTATCTATCATTCCATTTAGCTCATTGTTGTTGAATCAAGTCATTATGCTGAAAATCATCTTTCCTAATCTCATCTAACTCATTTAGCTACAAGATTCTCTATTGTTGAGCTTCATCGAGGTCTATACCCAAATTTGCTACCATCTTAAAAGTCCTGATCTGAAATTCAATGGGCAATAAAACTTGCTTTCCATACACCAATTCATACGGAGAAAAGCCAATGGTATTTCTCCATGTGATCCTGTAGGCCCACAATGCTTTAGGAAGTCAGTCAGACCAACCCTTCTTATGTAATTCTACTGTCTTGCTAAGGATTGTCTCCAACACCTTATTTGTTAAGTCCACTTGCCCATTGGCATGTGGATGATAAGGGGTGGACTTTTGATGATTAATATGATATTTTTGTACAATTCCTTGCATAAGCTTTGACACAAACTCAGTACCTTGATCAGTGACTATCTCCCTAGGTACCCCAAATCTTACAAAAATATCAGAAAAAAAGGAAAATATACCACTACTTTCTCTGTGGTTCTAGTTAGTGCTCTTGCCTCCACCCACTTCGTAACATAATCAGTACAAACTAAAATATACTTCTTACCTTTGGACATAGGGTTGATGGGACCTACAAAATCAAGATCCCTCCTCTTAAAAGGTTCTATGAGAACCTGTGGCTACAAAGGCGTCTCGTCTCATTATACAGGCCGCCCCATTCTCTAGCAGCTGTCACACTTCCAGACATATTTTCTTGCATCTTTAAAAATACTTGGCCAATAGTAACTTGAGCAAAGGATATTGTAAGATGTCTGCTTGTCTGCAAAGTGTCTGCCACACGGTTCATCGTGACAGGCTCTCAAAATGTCATAGATCTCATCTTCCCTGACACAGCTGTGGATAACCAAATCAAGTCCAGTGAAAATAAATCTCCCCTAACCCAAGAGTAATCAGCACTTTTCCTAATAATTCTCTTTCTCTGATTAGATGATAATTAAGGGGCAACTTTCCTTTAGCAAGGTAATTGGCCATGTCTGCAAACCAAGGTGTTTTAACAGAAATAGAAAAAAAAGTTCCATCAGGAAAGTTATTATTAATAGGAACTTCCTCACCTACATGGTTGAATTTAGATAAGAAATCAACTACCTGGTTTTCCTTTCCTGGCCTATCCAATACTGTGATGTCAAATTCCTGCAGCAACAAAAGCCACCTAGTAATCCTGCCATTTGTAATTGGTTTGTTCATGAGATATCGAATGGCAGAGTGATTGGTGTGTACAAAAACTTAATAGCCCATGATGTAATGTCTAAACTTATTAATAGTGTAAATTACATCAAGGAATTCTTTTTCAGTTACCGTGTAATTCAGTTCTGGAGGAGTTAAATTTTTAATGGGTTACAGGATCCTCCTTTTGACCTAGTACTGCTCCTATGGCTGAATCAGAGGCATCTGTGGAAATATGAAAGGGAAATCTCCAATCTGGGCCTCTCAAGACCTGTGTTGAAGATTTTTTTTTCCTTGAGTGTATCAAATGCAGCTTGACACTCATCATTCCAATGAAATTCAACTTCTTCAGTCAACAATTTAAATAATGGAGAGGCTACCTTTGTAAAATTTTCAACAAACCTTCTATATTAGCCTGCATGTCCAAGGAAACTTCGGAATCCCTTTTGATTTGTTGGTGGGGCAGCTTTGCAATAACTTCAATCTTTGCTGGATTAACTTTAATTGTTGCATCAGAAACATGATGACCCAAAACAATACCTTCATTCATAATCATAAAACAATTTTCATTACTTAATGAAGATTAGTTTCTCTACATCTCTGCAAAACTTTCTCAAGATTATGTAAAGCTTCTTCAAAAGTATCACCCATAATTGTAAATTCATCCATATAAACCTCTACACAATCATGCAAAAGATAGAGAAAATACCAAGGACCGCCCGCTGGAATGTGGTTGGTGCGTTGCATAGACCAAATGGTAATACTCTATATGCATAGGTACACCAGTGACATGTGAATGTATTCTTCTCCTGGTCTTCTGGAGCTATCCTAATCTGATTGTACCCACTGAACCCATCTAGGAAGGAAAAATATTTTTTTCCTACTAAAGTGTCCAGCACTTGGTCTATAAAAGGCAAGGGAAAGTGATCTTTCAAGGTAGCCTTATTTAGTTCCATGTAATCTATACACACTCTCCATTTAATATTTTTTTTGGGGACAATAAACAATGGAGACACCCATTGGCTATCTGAGATAGGATAGATGAACCCTGCATTTAACAATTTCTGTAATTCATCTTTCACAATTTCCCTTACATCGGGGTTCATCCTCCTTTGTGGTTGTCTCACAGGTCTATATTTCTCTTCTATATAAATCTGATGAATGCATGTGTCTGGTTGAATGCCTCTCATATCTATGCATTCCCAAGCAAAAGTGTCTGAAAAGTTTTTCAATGCTTGAATTAACTATTTTTCCTATTCAAAGGTCAAGGCATAATTAATATTCAAAGGTTTTTCAGGAATGATCTCAACTACTTTAATCCCCCATTTAGTTATGGAATCTGTAGGAAATGCAGATAATAGGGTTGAATGTAGTTCAGTTGTACTATGCTCATGAAAATACTGCAGATTAGTAATGATATCTAAATTATGACTAGACTGCCCTTCTTCTTGTTGCGAAAAATCAAGATTAGAAATACAACAATTTATCAAATTCTCTTCTGAATTTTATTCAAGGCTCATAGCTTGGGATATTATCAAAACTGGTCAGATACATTCTGAATCATGTTCTTCTACTTCAACCCAATGTGTATTTTCTGATCTTAAAAGAGGTTGAGTGGGGGGGATACAAATTAATGTGCTTTGTTTAATCTCCATGAGTGATGGTCATAAGCATCTATGTCGCTAACCATGGTCTCCCCAAGATCAAAGGATTCCCTCCTAAGTTGGTTTTGGGTTGAAGAACATAAAAATATGCAGGGTACTTCTAAGAATCTAATGAGATGACAATGTCTTCTAATACCCCCTCTGGCTTTACCTTAGACCTGTCTGCTAACTCTAACATGGTAGGAGTAGGAAAGAAGTCAAAGGTTCCTATTCGAGATAAGGTCTCCATAGTCATCACATTAATGGTTGCACCCGAATCAATTAAAGTGTTCTTTATAGGATGTCCATTAATAAAGGTGGTAACCATAGGGATTCCAGGGTCTACATATTTTTCAATAACAAATCCAGTAGACATTAAACTTGCAAGCTTTCCTGATCTTTTGTCTTCTTGGTCTCTTGGTATATATCTTCCTTACTATTTTGGCATATATTGGGATATCCTTAATTGCTTGCAGCAACGGGATCTTAATGCATACATTTCTCAGTTTAAACACAAGATCAAACTTGGGTTGTTTTAGTTTAATTTCCAACCTCTCACGAAAAGGAGGTTGGATCATATGGGATGAGGAGGGTTCTTGTGGCCTTGAAGTCAGTTGTTCTGCTAGTTCATGTGTGGTTTCAACTTTAGGCATTTCTAGAGTATCTTCCTCCACTATCTCTTCAATTCTTCCGAGCTGAGTCACCACTTTTACGAGTCTAAGATGGATATCCTACAGTGACACAGGAAATTCCTATAACACAGGAACATAAATTTCCTGTAATGACTGTGGTGCAATACAATAGGTAGGAAAAGTGGGATAAGTGACCAATCCAATGTTGTGAGCAGATTGGATGGTTTTAATATTAGGGTTAGACACTAGTTGGGCAGGAAGTTGCGTATGACGAGGTTGATTTGGTGGGGAAGGCAACTAAAGTTGTTATTTTTGAGGTTAAATCATTTGTTGTTGTGTGGGCTGTGGTTGATAGAAGTTCTAAGAAGGAAAATTATGTGTGGTAGGGTAAGAGAAGTTCCCCTACCAAGGCTGTTCTAGAGGCCAAGGTTGCCAGGGCATTGGAATATTCCAAATCTAATTTTGAGTATAGGGAACTTGATAATGTGATTGAGACATACATGTCGCATGTGGTTGCCAGGGTCTTTGAGGTGCCATTGCATAAAGTGCATTAACATCTCCTTGATCTGCTAGATATGCTACTTTAATTTCAGGAAGTGAAGGACATTGATCAGTGGAATGCTTAGCTTCACAGATTCGGCATACATCTATAGTATTTGCAGGACATTCCCTCAAGGCATGCTTCTTCCTGCATTTCGAACAAAACACGACGAGGGATTTCTCCAATTCCTCCTCTTTTTCCTGTTTCTTCTTAGCCTACAAAACATCTAATTGAGAAGATAATGTGATAAGAATATCAGTTTTAAAATTTTCAAATAAACTACCCATTTCAGCTTTGGTTACTCCAACTCCAGCAACTAACTTGACAAGCCTAAAAGAAGTATCTCTTGTTCCTCCTCCAACTTTAGAATTTCCTCTTGAATGTCACCGACATATCTCACATACCTCATCTTAGCCCAACTTTGATCTGTGACCTCCTCCCATTAAGTTCAAAATGTTATGAAACCAGCTCACAAAAAGATAGAAAATATAGATCAACGCCTTAGAAATAAGCCTCTTCGAGAGGGAAACCTCCTTTACATTACACAAATGAAAAATTCTTGGATGATACAAATGAAAAGACATCCTTTCTATATATAGGAGCCTAAGGGGTCATAATATAATCAGAGTCGACATAACAATAATAATGTAAGGGCACAATAATAGCAATAGTGGGCTTTTATGGGGCACAATAATAACAAAATGGGACTACAATGGAAAACAATATATAGGTGGTGGTTAATAGCAATAAGGGGTACACTAATTGTATAGGGACCTACATGCCCTCCCCTTCAAAAAGTGTTGTCCTCAACGCTTGAGTAGGTCCTTGATGCATACAAAAATTCTTGTCTTCATGTGAATATTTAGTGGAAGTTATTCACCGAGAAGAATACAATGAAATTGATCGAATTCGTAGCTGTCAAAGTTCTTGTTTCGTGACCGCTCCAGGTTCCAAAATATATTTCCTTCCTCGCAAGTTCTAGCAATATTGTTTGAACCGGATCTTCTGCAACTTTTGAATGAGTGGCCACACTTCTTCACCTTCTCCAATCATCAGGTTGTTCATTTATCAATCTGGTTGGATAATAGAAATAACACAAAACAATGCTCCCACATCCTCATCCTTTCTTGAGAGTGCACATGCAACAACATTTTTCTTCCTTTTTGTAGATGATTTCAAAGTCATAACACAACATATTTGTGACCCATTTTTTCTATTCTTCTAAAGATAATATTTGTTCTAAAAAGTATTTAAGACTATCATGATCCATTTTTACCTTGAAGTGTCTTCCCAATAGGTAATGTCGTCGTTTCTTAAGTGCATGTAGTGTTGCCAACGTTTCCTTCTCATAAATAGCTTGCTTGAGATGTAGCCGTAAAAATACCCAATCGCCTACATCAAAACTTCTTTCACTACGATGTTGATCTGCCTGTTGTTTCATTTGATTCTGTACCAAAGTGGCATTATCCTTTAAAAGTTGGAGAACTTGTTGTTGATGTTCAATGTGACCTTTCACTGCTTGAATATTTTTCTTCTTGATATGTCCTTCTATCTTGAGAGTTTGAGGAGTGGTAATTTCTTCCAATGCATTACAAGATATGGTCGGATTCATTTCTTGATGCTCGATGTAATCTTTCACTTCTTGAATGTTTTTATTTTTCATATGTCCTTCTATCTTGATAGTTTGAGGAGTGGTAATTTTGGCCAATGCATTTGTTAAGTTTAGGTATGTTCTATGCTAGAGCAATTTATTTCAATTTTCACATTTAGCTCAATATATTTTCCAGATTAGAAATAACATGAGAATTAAAGTAAACTACAGATAGAACATAAATATAAATCACATAAGACAAGCCAAGACAAGAGGACACAAGATGTAGTGCTAGCTAGGGACAAACCCCAATGTGGGGAAACCCTTGATCAATTATTCTTATATGTTCTTCAATAGTTCAGCAGAGAGAGGGATGGTACATATAAATTAAAAGTCAATCCTTTGACTTATCTAAATAAGAGCAGATATCTTCTCTAAGAAGATAATATATAAGGTAGTTGATATGAGCTGAGTAGAAGGCATACTTCTTTCACTCATCCAAGGTGACTCCATCACCATGTTCTACACATCATACTACTGCACCTTATCATCATGTTGCACCTGTCATTATGATGCACTCAATCACTGAGTTTCTCTCATCACAATGATGCTCCCATCACTGAGCTACACCCAATGCTACACCCATCATGCTACATCCATCATGGCATCCAATATGTTGCAACCATCATCCCATTGCACTCACCAGTCTTAGCTGCTTGCTATGGCTTACAGCCTAGTAGAGCACCTAGACTCCTTTAACAAGTCTAAAGTGCAGTCTCCTAACAATCCTTAAAATCTGCCCAGATTTGATTGCAAATGATCTCCAAGGAAATATCATTTCCTTTACAATTCGAAGTAGTCTTCAAGCCCTAAACAATGACTGAACTATGTATATGCTCACTTTTTATCCAAGTGGCAAACAACAATCCTTAGAACATGATCATTATGAAAACCTATAGAGTGGTTGATATCCTTCCAGCAAGAGCTCACTCAAACCTCCTATTAGCAATCAGTTCAGCCCTTTAATTTGACCCCTAAAATAGCTCTCAAATGTACACACTGATTAGTCTCTTTCTTGCTAGGGTTGAGGTTCTTTTGACTGTTGAAATAGGCCTCCTATGACTACGATCAGACCTCCATTTCACAGCAGCTATACCTCTCCCTTAATGGCAGCTAGGATTCTCCTCCTACTACCACTAGAACATCTTTTAATGACAGCATTTAGGGCTGCCTTGATTTAGATCAGCAATTTAGGCAGTAGGGCTTCCTCATGACAGCGAAGTCTTTTACAAGTTAAGACCTCCTTTGATTGCGTCCTTGATTCTTTTAGCATGGTGGATGAGGTCATGGAATATCCCTCTTATCAGTGTCCATAGGGCTGCAAACGTCCTCCTAATTTCTGCGGCTAGGGATTCCTTTAGGGTTCCTTGGATAGCATTGGAACTCCCTTAGATAGAAGACCCTTTTCTTGGCTACATTGAGGACTTACACTTTTACTGCCCCTCTTGACCGTGGCTAGGGCATGTCCAAGACTCTACCTTCCCATGGCAGCGTTCAGATCTAGGGCATGTCTTCTTCCATGATATCGTTGAGCTAGGGCATCCTCTCCATGACTTTTTTTTAGGTCATCATATCCATCACTGCATTTTAGGCCATCTTCTCCATTAGGGAAGAATTGTCTTCTTGGGATCTCTCCTCCCAGAAAAACCTAAGACAAGTGGAGAGGAAGAGATCGCAAGAATTGTGTGTGTACAAATGACCTTCAAGGCACCTCTATTTATACTAAAACATTGAGCACAAGTGGGGGTAATTTGGTTGTTGGCCGACCTTGACGAATTGTCCCATAACACAAATAAATTCATGTCTCCATGAATACTTGTCAGAATCGGATGATATTTAGATCAATCCTACACCTCTCGATGAGAGGGATCCAAGAAAAATATCAGTGTCATTAATAAGATGACCCACATGGAGTTTGGCCCTAGTTGCCAATTTTAACACTCCCTCTCAACTAGGGAGAACTTCATCCACTGATCCATATGTTCGACTGTACTATCTCTGCCATCAATGCCCTACACTACTCTGCTCTGCTCTGCTGGGCTCTGCTCTACTGAGCTTTGGTCTTCTGAGCTATGTTATGTTGTGGTCTGCTAAGATCTGCTCAATTCTTCTGTGCTCTATTGAACCATGAAGAAGAAGAATTGATCGAGAATGTCTCATACCATCCTCTACTGACCCAAATTTAGCTTCATCTTAAGAGAGTGTGTTATATCACTCTTACTGACCCGAAGTCAGTTTTATTGATCCCAGATCAATATCACAAGAGAGTGTCTCAAACCACTCATACTAATCCCAGATCAGTTTCATTGGTCCCAGATCAATGGAGGTCATCCTAGCATAGGGAGTATGGTAGATACAAAAATGTGTCCATCAATAGTACTACTAATGGTCCCTAACCCCATTTCCCTATTCATTGATCAGATGAGAGGTACTTCCCATGATCCCAGACTACATGGGTAGGATGCCTCGACAGGAGAACTAATCATCTTGTCCACAGGAGAACAAATCATCCTACCCATAGTCGCCACAGGAGAACTAATCGTCCTATTCCATAGGAGAACTAATCATCCTATCCCACAGTCACCATGGGATAACTAATCATCCTGGCCCACAGGAGAACTAATCATCCTATTCCACAAGAGAACTAATCATCATATCCCAAAATCGCCTTGGGTTATCGCAGGGGTAGGCTGAGCTATTCACCCTATACACAACGCACCATTAGGGGAGGGTGCGTCGTCCTATGGTCATGTGTTGCTCCAGTAATTACCCCAAGCCCCCCCGAGCTCAATGCGTGCAACATGTAGGACCCTTATAAGACGGTCTCTCAACGACTCCAAATAGCGTTCAAGAAAGTCACAGATTTGACCTTTCCTCGGGGCTTTGACAACATGTCTGTGACCTGCACATTAGTCTCAATGTGATGGAGCCTCCTTGCTCATCAAATTAGCATATCCCAGATAAGGTAGTATCTGATGTCTATCTGCTGGAGCAATCATCGAATACAGAATTCCTCAACAATTGAATCCCCCCTGGTTGTGACAGGGAACCACAGTGTTATTCATCATGTGTACAAATAGTTCGTTGAAGAGCTTCCATAACCAGGCAGCTTCACACGAGATCATACTCGTATGTATTCAGTCTCAGCGATGCTCAAAGAAACTGTCTTTTTCTTCTTGCTCATCCAGGATATCGAAGCAGAACCCGAAGAGAACCAACACTCATAAGTGCTCTTGAGATCCTCCACATTGCCTACCTACTCAGCATTCGAATAATCATGCAGCTTCACATTTCCGACAGTGTATCTCAATCCATGAGAGATTGTGCCCCAAAGATATCTTAGAAGATTCTTGGCACCAATCCAGTGAGGCTCAACCATATATGAGCTCATCATTCTAACTGCAAAACATATGTCCGGACAGAAGTTCACCAAGAACATCAATGCAAAATAGTTTATGAAACTCAGAGGCATTTCCCAAATCTGGTCCCACATTACTATCACATAACTTCTGAAAGTTAATCTCCATTGAGGTAGTCACGGGCTTGCAGTTTACCATTCCAAATCTAGAATCCAACGATTTCAGTATTATATTGTTGATTCATGTTGGATATCTGTAGATTATACTGAAATCATTCCACCAAGTCCTCAAGACTCTTCCCCTCCTTCTGAGTCATGCCAAAAATTTCTTCTCTGAGGTCCCTAGTCTTGCAATAATCTTGATATTTCTTCAAGAATACGTTTTTCATTTCATCCCAAGTTGTAATGGAGTTTGAAGCCAACCCCATAAACCACCTAAGAGTTTCATCCTTCAATGTTGCAAGAAAAAACTTCAGCTTTTGAGCATTGGAATAACAGTCATAGTTCTTTCATAACACATCGAACTCGAACAAAAAGGCATTAGGATCTTCACTGGGAACTCCACGAAAGTTAGGCAAGGTTGAGGGAGGAATATTCTTCATCTGACCTCCACATGTGCATAGGCTTTTCCCTTCATCTTACCACTTCGACTCCCCCAGTCCTAAAAATTCCAAATAATACATGTGATACAAAAACACTTCAGTATTATCCCTTAGCACCTCCCCGGCAATGGCACCAAAATGTTGAGTCAAATTATAGACTTATAATTTAATTAACATAAATCATCAACCTAGGGAAGGCAAACTTGTGAGATGTTGCGCAAAATATATGCAAGCTTAACATTGTGAGTGTTTATTAATCTAATTAGTCAACCATACAAAACTAATGCCTCTTTTGTGTATCAACATTTAGCAACAAAGGCTATGGAGTGGATTGAAACATCCCTCTATAGCTCTTAGTATTTTTTATGTTGATTAGAAAAGATAGAAAAATCAAACTTACATCAATTTAAGAAATTCAATCAACATTGTAAATCAAATCTTGATTAAATTAAATGCACACATTAACATGAAACTTATTCATTCAATCATTTTCTGTTGACATATCAGAAAGAGTACATTCGTTGTAGGAACAGATTACTACTACATAACATAAATGAAATGCATACACACTAAACTACGGGAGTTGTGAGAAAAGGGGACCCTCCCTTACTCACAACCCCATCAAATTAGAAGAGGTTGCTCAGTGAAATAGACAGAACATATAATATTGTATTAATCTGAAAATGTAACAGTTGAGTACAGTCTGATATATAGTATAGGCTGAAGCCAACCCAACAACCCCCTACCATATAAACTAGAACCAAATTTATACAAATACAAAAGCCCATATGTGGTTCGAAGTAAGGAAAACTACTAATCTAAGCCATTAGCTAACAATCATGTTACAAGGTATCAAATTTATCTATAATGAGTCTAATCCATGACTGAAATAATGGATTAGACAAAATTCATTACATGGTTGTAGCTTTCCTCCATATGGCCAATGAGTGGAGGTCTGCAAATCTCAGCGGTTTCATTGGCGGATCTAAAATGGCCAATAGGACAACATCCATATGTGATGGATTCCTCACAAAACCCATGTTCTCGTTTGATTTAGAAATTAGTGGAACATTGCTAACTATCAATTTTGCTACAGGAAACCTGGGCGGTTGCAGGAAATCTACGTCTGTAGGAATTCTAGAGTGTCTGCAAGAAATAGGATCGCACAAGTTGTCTGCAGGAAATGCGGGCCTGTCTCGAACCAAAACAAATATGCACAAGAACTCTAGATTAGTTGGCATGATAATTCAATAAAGAACAGCTAGGTTTAAGGAATGCTTAAGATTAAGGTAAAAGATGCTTGTTCATGTTAATTTGCATACCTTCAGCATATGGCACCCTTTTGGCAAAAACCTAGGTATTATAATCGAAATAGGCATAATAGGGGTTAAATATAGTTCAAAATGGGAGAGGTAAAGTCTAGAAAGGGTGTCAAAATTGGGCAAAACCAAGCCCCAACAGATACCTTGTAAGAAAGGTCTCTCCGAGTACTACATGATTTTTTGTAAGCCCATATTCATAGGCTATGGGGTTATGGGCATGTTACGGACCTTAAAAAAAATGCCATTTAGGGGGTCAAAACTTCTTCGAAAGTTCAAGACTCGAAAAAGTACTAAAAATAATAAATGTTGGTACAAACAAAGAAACTGGTGAAACTAATTGGAGGTCTAGGTGGAATAGGCAAGTGGCCACCAATATCCACATGGATCACCGAGGGAAACCTCGTGGGACACATCATATCTAAGAGTGAGATTAAAGTGGACCTGGAGTGGGTCAAGATTATTACTCATATTCCCTTTCCCGTTAATAAGAAATCCATGCAATCCTTCTTGGAGAAGATTAACTTCCTTCTGAAGTCATCTTAGATTATGAACAAGTTGATAATCCATTACAAGAGATCATAAGAAAGGATATAGTTTACAAGTGGGACCAAAGGGAGAAAAATGCCTTCACCTAGATTAAACAAGTAATTTTTTATGTCCCGGTGTTATATAATCCATATTTTAACAAATATTTCTTATGTAGACTTTTGCTTCTAACACATCTATTGCAACCATTCTTACTCTGAAGGATAATAAAGGAAACAAGCGGCTAATATCATTTATGAGTGTTGGCCTATAGGGATCCAAATTAAATTATAATGTCGTAGATAAGAAAGCTTGTGTAGTATATAAGGCAGTGAATCACTTCATGCTTTACCTCTTGAAAATTCATGTTATCATCTTTGTGCCTCACCCAATGGTTAGAGCCCTCTTTGTGCAACAAGAGTTGGGTGACAGGAGGGTGAACTGGATGACAAACCTTCAAGAATTTGATCTAGAATTCAAGCCAATTCATACAATTAAGGGCCATGATCTCTATCAAATTGTAGAAGAGGCAATTAATTCACCATAAGAGGATTATTTTGGATGGGAAGAAAAATCAAAATGTATAACATTAAGCAAGCTACCCCTACAAATGCAACCACCTCTCGGTACATTTATGTGCATTAGTATCTAGAGTAAGGAACCTTTCCCTTGCACTTATTAGTGAAATAGAAGAGGGAAATTAAACTTAATGCTTTATCATATCATCTTGTACATGGTGTGCTTTATCAAAATCATCACAATGGTGTCCTGCATAGATCCTTGGAAGCACAATATTATAAAAGGGTATTGAAATACCTTCATGACGAGCCAACTATTGAGCACTACGTAGGAAACACTACTGCTCATAAAGTCATGCAGGCCAATTATTATTGGCCCACACTATTTAAGGATGAAAACACCTACGCCCATAAGTGTCTTGCATGTCAAAGATGTATTGGTCGAGATAAGAATTCAGCCACCCCATTGCAACCTATTTCCATTGAAGATCATTTTCAATAATGGGGATTGGATGTTATTGGTAAACAAAATCCTCATTCATCAGAGAAACATTGATATATCTTAACTGCCACAAATTACTTTACTTGGTGGGCTGAAACAGTTTCGTTGAAACAAGTGAATGAGTAGGAAGTCATCCACTTCCTCAAGCAGAATATTATTACCAGGCTCAATGTTCTCATGTCACTTGTTTTCAATAATGCAACTTACTTTTCATCACTAAAACTTTATGATTTTGCATTAGAGAATGGTATTTCTTTAAAGAACTCATCTAATTATTACCCTCAGGGAAATGGTTTAGCTGAGTCTACTAACAATAATTTAATTCGCATCATCATGAAAATGTGTTTATTCTAAGCAAGGGAACTGGCATAATGCATTGGTGAATTCTTTATGGGCTAACCGTGTCACACTAAAACCCTCTCTAAAGACCTCCCCTTAATTCCTTGTGTATAGAAAAGAAGTTATCCTTCCTTTGAACTTATGCCTCTTGACCCTTCAACTTTCTCAAGAATCCTAAGGTAAACAATGCCTTTTTATTCAGAGTATGATAGACACCCTTCTTAAGTTAGAGGAAGAAATGTGAAAAACAAAAGAAAATTTTGCTATGCATCAGAATTGTATCAACTGCTGGTTTGAAAAGAAATTTTTAGGGAACAAGGAGTTCAGTGTGGGAGACCTAGTATTGAAATGGGATAAGGCCCATGAAGAGAAAGGTAAACACACCAAATTTCAATCCTTGTGGATCATATAGTTTGTTTTTCATGATAAGCTTGGCCACCATACTTATTGTCTTCAATCCTTAGAAGGGAAGATGGAATCTCTTCCTATTAATAGCCAATATCAAGGACCTATCATAGGAAAATATCAAGCAAAAGGAGCAGTTGCATGAATATGAGCTTGAGAATGATAAGTTGAGCAAAACATTTATTGATCTACACTCTCAACAAAGAGAGGCTAGTAGATTTAATGGGATGTTGATCAATCAAGTAAATGAAAGAGAATAGTATTTTGAAAGACTACAAGTTGAAGTAGTGGCATTGAGACATGACCTAAAAAGGAAAAATAAAGAGTTATCTCAATATTAGAAACTTGAGGAGATCAGGAAGGATTTTGATGATATGCCTATTAAGCAAAGATCCCGTATCATCAAGCTTGGTTTGGGTTTCGAAGAAGATTCAACTTCTGAGAAGGCAAAGGTTTAAGGGTAAGCTACCCAAGTAAAGGAAGTTGATGGTCCCAACAATAATAAAGGAAAAGGAGTTGTTAGACAATAGAAACAACAAAGGAAATAAAATCGGCAATAGAATGTTAAACATAAGTTGTAGTGAGGAAAGCAACAACAACAAGAGAAGAAAAAGGAGCAACATAATGTAAACAAAAACACAGAGGATATTAAGGAAAAAATTCAAATGGTCATAGAGAGAAAATGAAAAACCAACAAAGGTCCTATCTAGTTTGGGGACAAAGCTCTCAAAGAAAATCTATTTTTAGCTAGGAAAAGCCTTTCCATGGTTATAAAGCGATAGGATGTAAATGGAATGCAAGATAACAAATTTTGTTGAGAATTTTCCACCCAAAAATGCATGAGATGCGCTATATTGAGAATGGAAGCAACAAGAGAGGACTTGGTAAGCATGCTTTCAAGAATGGAAACTCTTTTGCACCATCCTTAGGTTATATCGAATGTTGTAATTGTGGAATTTCTGGGCACAAGGTTTCAAGTTGTAGAAATGAGAAGAAAAGACATTCCTCTCAAAGTATGCATGCAAATTTAGCAGCTTGACCTTTGAATATGAAAAGGTATAATAGAGTAGGGGAATACGAGTTTGTCTTTAGTGCATTGTTTAAAGACAACATATTGAAGAAATATAGAAAAAATCAAAGGAAGTAGCAGCCCTATTATTTCTTCATTGCATGTAAGGAAGAAAGGTAGCAAGTCGGTATGAAAAAATAAAGAAGAAAAGAGGGAGGAGTACCCTTTAGCCCTACACATCCAAGTGAAATCCCAAATAAGGGAAAAAAAGATGTTGGAGATAAATTCTCCAATCGGAATTCAACCCATCAAAGTTTGGAGGAAATGGAAGGATGGTCTACTTAGTGAGACTAGATCCTTAGTTTATCTTCATTGAAAGAAAAGAACGGCATCAAGTGAGGCTAAATAAATCATATGCAAGGGCTAGAAAGAATTAGATAGAGAGATGCATTGAAAAATTCAAGTTATGACTAGGTCCCTTGGCTTATTATAAGAATAAATTTGTTTATTTTTACAAATAAACATTGCAAGAGGAAAGGGAAATCTAGCCAACATGGTTCCAAGTGGAATTCACAACACTTGATGGTGTCAGAAGAAGATAGGATGTCGCAGAAGTGTGGAATGATAAGAGGCCTAGATTTAAGTTAGATCCATTGGATTAGTCCCTAGGTAGAAGTATGATGGCAAATGCAAAGATATAAGTAAAGGTAGAGAGAGAAATCATTCTCTCAAGGGAAGCTACTTTATTAGTAATAGTGAGAAAAAATATTTAGCATTAGGAAGAATGATTGTTCGGGAAATGAAATATTTGCCTCTTGGTGAAACACCCTTATTTCATTTATGTTTTGAATTTGATTAGGCCTAGCAATATTTTGTTCATGAACACAATTTGTAAAATATTTGCATGTCCCTTAACTTTCAATTTGTATCGCTATTTCATTTGGTAGGCTTTGGTTCATAAGGAGTAACTATTTTCTGTAAGTGATTCTTTTTTTGAGGAGTCATGAGAGTTTGCTTGGTACATTGTCCAATTTGTATCAACTTTTTGGCACAATTGTTATCAGTTATGTAGGAATCCCTATTTGTATAAGTATGATCTCAAGGGGAGGAGATTTTAGCATGCTCAAAAGGAATGAGCACAAATTTTGAAGCAACAAAAATGAATAGTGAGCCTAAATGCATCATTAATGGTTGGTATTTGCAACAGTAGAAATACCATTTGCAGTTTTCATTAGTATCAATTTCCTTTTAATTGGAACAAAAGATGCAATAGTAGAGAGAGTATTCAACCAATAGTCATACCCTCAGACATTAATTGAAGGGGAGAGAAAAGTAGGTTGTATCCCTTTATATTTGATGTCAAAGGGGGAGAGAAAGTTGTTGATGGCACAAGAAATGGAGAGAAATTCATGGTGGCACGTGTAGGGAAAAAATAACTCAATGACAACCATTGATAGGAAGTCATGAGGACTAGCCATTAATAGGGAGAAGAGTTGTGTTACTATCAATGCTAAAGGGGGAGATTGTTGGAAAGTTGACATTTCTAGGATGGTTAGTGGTAGCAAGTGTGTTGGCATCGATGTCAACCAAGCTAGCATTGATGTCAACTGGGCTAGCATTGATGTGCATGGTATGTTAAGCTCAGGGGGAGTTTTATGGTTGTTGCAATCCCTAGTAGAGAACCATCATACTAGCATGGCTATTAAAGAAGCTATAATGTGATACCTATGGTGCTTAGGTGTCCCATGCTTTGAAGGATTTTATACCTCATGAGATTAGTTTAGATTCTCCTGGAAATGGCATAGTTGGATAGTGCTCAAAAATATATTTCCAATGGTATGGTGAAGTCCAAAAAGGCCTCCTAGATCACAAGTTATTTCCAGTCCATGTCAAGTACCCCCAAAAGTCAAATTGGAGAGTTAAAGATGGAAAGAGAGTGATGAAAAGAGAAATTGGGGGTTACCCAAAATCCCTTTTCCTTTAAAAAAAAGCGATCTTGAGGCTTGTGGTTTATGGCCTACAAAGCCTATCAGAAGCATACTTGAGGCCTTTAAGCCTTAAATACATGAACCACACATTGATTGGGTTTCCCTTATAACTATCGGAAGCTTTAAATTAAGTGTTCAAGCCTTAAACCCCCCGGAAACACATATTACAGAAATAAACAAGGAAACCATGAAAACCCCGATCCGGAACACGTACCCGGACTCCAAATCTTATAGACCCACATTTATAATTCTCGTCGGGCCCATTTCTTATCACATATCTCGCGGACCATACAACTATCGAAACACAGGAAATACATGGGAAACCATGAAAACCCCAATCCGGAACACGTACCCGGACTCCAAATCTTATAGACCCACATTTATAATTCTCGTCGGGCCCATTTCTTATCACATATCTCGCGGACCATACAACTATCGAAACACAGGAAATACATGGGAAACCATGAAAACCCCACTCCGAACCCTTAGTTAGGACCTCAAAATTCATACACCTGCATCTATAAAGATTATCGGGTCTGCTCTTCTAACCTTTCCACAACGCTATGCCAATCATCGAAACTCCCAAATTCCGATTTCCTGATCTCCGATTGTCCCGATCGCCGATCTCCAATTATCGGCAGTCGCTATATCGGTGTTCTTTATACTATCCATCGGCCTTTTAATTCTGCAATGTGTGATCGATTCTCCACCATTCGATCAATTTCAATCTAACGGTCCACATTCTATTGCACTATCGCAATCGGAGATTACAAAGGCTTAGGGCCGATCCATCCACAAAGACTTCCGCCGACGTGATAAAGTGTCATGCTCGGCCCGATTAGATTTGGTCCGTTGATCTTATAGATCTAACGGACACTAAGCCTTCTCGCAATTGTTTCCTCTAGTCTTGATGCCACTATTTTTCAATGAACTCTGCGTTAAAAATGACTCTCGGCCACACTCTATCTTCAATTATGATTCCTTATATAACTTCTCCATGAAGTCTTTGGATAAACGACTGGGTCTAAAAGCACTTAATCACTGCTATGAAACTAAGGATACTCATACTATTTTGAACACTGTTATTCGTAATTTCATGCGTAAAATAGAGAAGAAGGTACAATTTATCCCGCAGGCAAACATACAAAGAAAAGCAAAGGATCCCAATACAAACAGCCCATTAACACATGCACTGAAACATTTATTCAATATAATACTACTTACAGAATCTCGCCCTCTGGCTTGACTACAGCAATAACAAAAACGGTTTCAGCCTTGAAATCCTCGCTCTCTCCTTTCTGCTTCTTCCAAACCTCTCGCTAACCTATCTAAACTCTCTGGCCTCTCTCTTGCGAACCTATCCAACCTCTGAATTATACAAAAAGATCACAATTTATACAAAAGTGGATCGATGAACCAATTCTGGTTCAGAATCAGAAATCTCTCACTCTCTCCTAAAAAGTCTCTTCAACCCCACTCTTTTCTAAACAAACGCTAAATCAAGCTTTTGAATTCCTCATATTCTATTTAAACCAAATAAATCTAACTGCTTGGCCTAATCTCCACATAGGGAGGATCAATCAGCCACATATACCCTTTCCTCATATTTGACATTAAATAAACACTCTCATACATTTAAATAAATAAAATTAACTAAACTATTGTCTTCCAACCCCATGTTAGTCACAACATGTGATCATGCTATCACATTGCTGACTAGGCTTGAATGCTCCTACATCAGACTCCCAAAGTTGAAAGTTTCCATGACCTCCTGGTCATATGTTCCTTCGGTTGTCCATCCAGTATCCCAAACTTTACTTTGTAACTGGTCATCACTTTCATCATGCTGTTGATTCGATTCCTATGCCATTGTTATGTCTGTTCTCCCAGATTTCCAAATCTTATTTTGTTGTTGTCCTCTTTCTTTTATGATACAAAATCCTCTTGTTAATTTCTCTTCCTTGTTGTCCCTCTTCTTATGTGATTTCATATTCCACAATTTCTCAATTTCCTCCTTACCATTTGTTCTTAACTGAACTCCACTGACATCTGCCTGTTGTACATTTCTTTCCACCATAGAAATTATGAAATTTTTGTCCAATTCTTCTCCACCTCTGCCATTTACAAACTATTGTTTGTACTCTACAACTTCCCTTTCATTATCATCAAAGATAATCATTTCCTCTATGTTATGAGATTTACCTAATAACTTTTCCAGCAAAATGCCAATTCCTTCATATTCAATAAGCATGTCATTTACATATAACTCCTCCTTCCTGTATAAAACAAAATTTCCATTACAATTGTCAGAATCAAAATAACTATGGTTTTCAATCTTCATAGGTGATTCTACCATCAACTCTTTATACTGTCCTTCTACAAAAGTTATGAAATTGTCATCAATTCTCATTCCAATACTTTCCTCTGCATTATACAATATTTCTTGTTCTAACACGAGTCTATCATTCAACGGTTCAATAGCTAGAATTTCTTGGAGCATATCATTGTGAAGTATCAGTTCATCCTCTATACTTATACCATTGCAAAAAAATGATGTTGTTTCATCTTATCCTACATCAGAAACAAAATTTTGGTTTTCTAAAGCTTCTTCATGGTTTATAGATTCATAAAAATAATCCTCTTTAAAATCACAAAATTCATGAACTTCTATATATGTCAACATCATCTTATATTCCTTCATAATTTCCATAATACTTTCATTTTGATTCTCTACTGAAGATTTTTCATTTTGGTTATCATCACTAGCTTTCATTTGCTTATCTTCAGCTTCTTTAATTATGACAATTTCCCTATCAATACCATCATTCTCAAGATTATTAAATACATGCTCAAAATATATTTATGTTTCAGCCATCTCTTCCAGTAATCTCACTTCTTCATCAACATGCATAAGCACATTGTCCAATTGTTGTTCATCACCTGTCAAACCTGAAAACATACACAACATGTCGGTTTCAAAAATGCAAGGCTCTTCATTTGAATCCTTAGTGATCAGCTGCTCATGCTTCCCTGAACTATTCTGATAGTTCACTAAGTTATTGAGAAATTCTTCCTCAAAATCTCTAATTTCTTCCTCATCAGAGAAAACTTTTGGGACTGCAACTTCTTGACTATTCTTGGCAACTTTATCATAAGTTTGTAGAATACCTTCCTGTTCTACACAATTTCTTCCAACACTCAGTTTGTCCAAATAAGACAACAATGCCTCCTCCTCTTCTCTGATAAGACTTTGATCTTTCAAAGATTTCCTTAACTTAATTTCTTCAGCTAAGTTCTTTGTGTCAGCTTTCCTTCTCTTCATTCCACAAGTCTGCAATGCATTTATTTCCTTTCCTTTTTCTATTTCCCATTGGTCTTCTATCCATGCTAAAATTCCTTCAAATATGATCCAATAAGTTTTCACCAAGAGAAGACACAACCATTCATCCATACCTTTTAATTTCCTCCACCAATTAAAGTCTTGAAAGTCTTTATGCATCTCCTTTTTTGCTTGTCTTGCCTCTGCCTCTTTCACCTTTTTATATACAAGTTCGAATTCATTAGGCCGCATATCTGCAAATTTACATTCACAGAAATAATCCCAAAAATATGAGACCCTCTTGTCTATGAGGATGCTATCAATACATTCCTCTCATTCTGATCTGCATAGATTGGTTCTTCATCATTGTCATCACTGTCTCTTTCCCCAAGGAGAGATCCTTTCTCTGGTTCACAAATGTATCCTATTCCTTCATTCTCAACTGTTCGAAGTATTAATTTCTCAGTAAACAATTATCTGACAGGCCATTTAATTCTTCTTCCCACATAAAATCCTTGTTTCAATTTTTCTCTAATTCCTTTCAATACCAGCTTCCCCAAATGACTGAGTTCTGCCTTCATCTCAGCCAATTCTATGTCACTTTCTTCTTTAATCATTCCTTTGAGTCCAATTGCTTCGGCACTCTTTTCCCTGTGTCTGTGACTTTCCTTTGTACCCCTATCATAACTATCAATAGTTAATTCCATCTCTTCCTCTGTTGAACTTTCCTAGTTCACTAGCAAACTGCAACTAACCTTTTACATTTCACCTGTAACAAGTCTCCTTCATGCCTCACCAAACTTTCCTGAGTTTACCCTTTTGGCACCTATTGGTTCTTTCCTCGAACCTTTCACTGACTAACAATTCTACCCAATGCTCCTCTTGTTGGAATTGTTATCTCCTATTCACAATCACAATTTTGGAGTTGCCTCAACAACTTCTACCCAACCACAGTTGGAAGTTTTTCTCATCTCCTCTTGAATACTTCTTGCTTTAAGCTCTGCATCTTTAATTTCTCACTTTCTTCTTCATTCAGCAATTTCACTTACTGTCGGGTACTGCCACCTTAACTCATTTGAGAGTTCTTCTTGCTTTATCTTCTTTACATATCTCATATGCTATGATGTTTGTACAACTCATTCCACCTTTCAGCAATTCCACTGACCTGCACAATATTGTCTCAAGATACATCAAAGTATCTTTCAAACCTGCAATATTTCCTTCAAATATGTCTTAAAACTAATTCCCATTCCATCAATTAAATCTTTGTCAAAGGGTTCATTTGTTCACTATTTAATTTAGACTTTCCATTCAAAAGGCTCCATACAACCAACAACTATTTCCCATTCTACTTTTCATAATAGACTCTTCAGCTTTCAAGATCAATTAAGATTAGATCTGAATTTCAATTATATATACCAATACATGACAGACACTACCACTTCCTTCTGATAACCTGTTTGTAAGAAAATCATGTTTTGCTTCTACAAATTCCCAAAATTCATTCCTTGTAGTGGTTCTTCTATCAGTCCTATTAAACCCAATCTCTGTTCTGTCAATCATCAATATCATTGCCTTCAACAATACCTCAAACAATCCTCAATCATTCTCAGTTTTCACAAAATTCTTCAAATCTTTTAAATGACTTCAATGCCATAGCAAACCACTCTTCTATTTAGCGTGAACTTTTAAACCTTTCATTTCAATCAAATCAATCAACTTACACAGAAATTTCATTTTTCTGAAACTTCTCCTTTGAAATTTCAATCCCATGTTATTCTTTAGACATTCAAAATACATCTCTGCAAAATTATCAAATTAAACATTCTTACCGGACCTTCCTCAAAAGTTCATTGCTTCCCCATTATGATCTCAGTGTTCTTTGTAGTCTGATCCTCATCTGCATCAAATTCACTTCAAGGCAATTATACATATGTTGGAATTAAAATTTAGTTCCCAAAACAATCTTTACAAAGCGTTAAGCTAGCTCTGATACCAAATGATGAAAAGAGAAATTGGGGGTTAACAAAATCCCTTTTCCTTTAAAAAAAAACGATCTTGAGGCCTATGGTTTATGGCCCACAAAGCCTATCAGAAGCATACTTGAGGCCTTTAAGCCTTAAATCCATGAACCACACATTGATCGGGTTTCCCTTATAACTATTAGAAGCTTTAAATTAAGTGTTCAAGCCTTAAACCCCCCGACAACACATATTACAGAAATACAGGGGGAAACCATGAAAACCTTGCTCCGGAACACATAGCGAGACTCCAAATATTATAGACCCACATTTATAATTCTCGTCGGGCCCATTTCTTATCGCATATCCTACGGACCATACAACTATAAGAACACAGGAAATACATGGGAAACCATGAAAACCCGCTCCGAACCCTTAGTTCAGACCTCAAATTCATACACCTGCATCTATAAAGATTATTGGGTCTGCTCTTCCAACCTTTCCACAGTGTTATGCTGATCGCCAAAACACCCGACTTCCGATTGCCCAATCTCCGATTGTCCCGATCGTCGATCTCCGATTATCGGCGGTTGCTATATTGGCATTCTTTATACTGTCCATCAACCTTTTAATTCTGCAATATGCAATCGATTCTCCATCGTTCAATCAACTTTGATCTAGCGGTCCACATTCTATCGCACTATCGCAATCGGAGATTACAAAGGGTTAGGGTCGATCCATCCACAAAGACTTCCGCCAACACGATAAAGTGTCATGCTCGGCCCGATTAGATCTAGTACGTTGATATTATAGATCTAACGAACACTGAGCCTTCTCACAACTGTTTTATCTAGTCTTGGTCTTGCTTGTTTCCAATGAACTCTGCGTTAAAAACGACTCTCGGCCACACTCTGTCTTCAATTATAATTCCTTATATAACTTCTCCGTGAAGTCTTTGGATAAATGACTGGGTATAAAAGCACTCAATCACTGCTATGAAACTAAGGATACTCATACTATTTTTAACACTGTTATTCGCAATTTCATGTGTAAAACAGAGAAGAAGGTACAGTTTATCCCGCATGCAAACATATAGAGAAAAGCAAAGGATCCCAATACAAACGGCCCATTAACACATGCACTGAAACATTTATTCAATATAATACTATTTACAGAGTCTCGCCCTCTAGCTTGACTACAACAATAACAAAACCTATTTCAGTCTTGAAATCCTCGCTCTCTACTTTCTGCTTCTCTCAAACCTCTCGCTAACCTATATAACCTCTCTAGCCTCTCTCTTGCAAATCTATCCAACCTCTGAATTATACAAAAAGATCACAATTTTTACAAAAGTGGATCCATGAACCAATTTTGGTTCAGAATCAGAAATCTCTCACTCTCTCCTAAAAAGTCTCTTCAACCCCACTCTTTTCTAAACAAACGCTAAATCAAGCTTTTAAATTCCTCATATTCTATTTAAACCAAATAAATCTAACTGTTTGGCCTGATCTCCACACAGGGAGGATCAATCAGCCACATATACCCTTTCCTCATATCTGACAATAAATAAACACTCATACATTTAAATAAATAAAATTAACTAAACTCTTATCTTCCAACCCCTTGTTAGTCACAACATGTGATCATGCTATCACATTGCTGACTAGGCATGAATGCTCCTGCATCAGAGAGTCAACTTATTGATAGTTTGGAAGTCAGATAGAGTTGGAAAAATCTTTTTGGCGGATCTGCTAAACTAAAGGTCCAAGTAGACATGGGAAGACAACAAAGAAGCATAACGAGTTTTGATTTCCTAACAGGAGGTCCCAATATATAACTCATCTGAATGAAAACTACCCTGATGGTCTCAAAGTTGCATGCAAAGGGAACATCTATGATGATGTAAGCCCAGATGAAGGTGGACAATCCACATAGTAATGGAGCAAACAACAATAGATTTTATTCTTCTATAGGATTTATTGTGGGCCCATATGCAACAACTCATCCTAAAGGTCCTTCCCAAGGAAAGAAAGGCATAAGAGAGTTTGGAAGAGCTCGGGATAACATAGAGCTGCAATGACAAGGCACCGGGTAGTCATGGCAGATGACACAGTGGTAATATAGGTCAGGACCCTTAAAATTTAACAAAGGAATTTGCAAAACAAAGGCTCAAGACCCCCTCTGCGTCCATACTCAAGAAAATGTGAATGAGAGATGGCACAATATTATTGGCTCATACAAATAATGTGGCGGCATGGTCAACATGATGATGTCAGCATGACATCGATATAGGGGACACATGGCATGCATTTTCAACATTTTTAGGTGGTTGAAGGGGCCAAATCTGGGTGACAAGTGTCACCACGTACAAGGTGCCATGCAATAATGGTGACATAAGTATCAAATCATCTTGGAAGGGTTACCCCATAAGGTTTAGAAAGGGCATAAGGAAAGGCATCTGAGCTGACTAGGCATAGAGCATATGTGGAGTACAACTCATCTTGATGGAAAGTTGATTGGTCCAAAAGTGTGGCCCAAGTCCCACTAGGACACATCATCATGGACCTGAAACCCCAAAATGTTTTAAAAATTTGCAAAAGAGGTAACTTTGGGTTGACTAGGAAATGGGACACAAAGGAAATGCAATGGTTGTTACATCTCATCTTGACAACCTTTTCATTAGCTAATGCACACGACTTGCAATCCCACTAGACACGTAATACCGGAAGAAAGGTATGAGGTTAAGGTTAAGACTAGTACTTGGTTCTATATGCATTTTGTGACCATGGGCATGGAAGGTTTAATGCATGGTGATTGAACCTTCTATAGGTTTTAACCTTGTACAAAAATTACCTACAAACAAATTCTTAAAATAGAAAAATAAATAATGACGAGAACATAAAACAAATATACAAAAATATTTCCCCTGAATCCCAAAATCGAGACTACCATATTGATTTTTCATTATTTCCTTTCAATGTTACAATACATATATATAGATGTTGAAGAATTCATAAACCCCAATCCACTAACCTTGGATTAGAACATAACAATATTTCCCTTGACTGGATCTACAAAATACCATGGGCAGAAAACCATCATGCCCAAAACTATGTGCAAAACCCATGCATAAAACCATGGGTAGGTCCACCCACCATCTTTGGGACCACCCCCCATCCTTGGGTCCTCCCCCTACAAACCCTCTGATAAAGGGGGTTGTCGCCCCCTCTGTGACCCCCCCGCTGAACCTGGCGCAACATACAGTGCATGGGACTAGTCGTGGAAAGAATATAACACGCACCCAACATCCTCAAGGATATAGTGAAAAGGAGCCCTCGTAAGTCGTTTTGTGATGGATTTCACATGTTAATGAGACCATGGGCCTTCGGGCTATATACAAACACTCTAGGATGAGGATTAAATATAAAGTTCCATGAGAGTTTAAAGGGGATTTGCTTAAGTGTTGAAGGCTTATCACAAATGGGTTGAGGGTATGGTTAAATGGCTTGAATGCATCAACAACTGTTTGTGCCATATTTGGCAATTATGTCAAAATTAGCTAAGATACATAATTGGATTATACAGGTTCCAGGTTTGAAACTTGATCTGAGACCCAGTGGAAACGACAGAAGAAGTGTTGATGGGTTATTTATGAGACAAGAGAAATAAGGCCATAAGGACCACGACTTAAAGAGTTAGTAATTGACTTTAGAAAAACAAGCAGGGAAAGGAGGTGAATTGCCTTGTTTGATCAGAGTTGGTCAAATTTGAGTGCCTCTCATGCCACAAAATGATAAATGAGAAAATGGGCCTAAGAGTATTGTGATTAGGCCACAACAAGGAGAGCCATGTTGTGTGTACATGAAGAATTTAATGTAGGAGCTAGTTGAGTGTGAAAGTTGACTGAGAATTAATTATCACTGTGGAAAAATATTCAGGTTCCCATTCTTAGAGTTAAAGATGTTGTAACAGCCAAGTGATCAAACTCAACAACAATATGGAAAGCCATGCTGAGAGTACTCACTTGGGTAATGTGTGATTGACATCATGGACTGCATTGTTCTCTATTCAATAGAGGAACACAACTCAAGAACATTGAGGTTGACATGGGGAATGAAGCATTACTGATTGTATAATATATCTCTACGTTTGTGTGCTACAGAGAGAGACTGAGAGTACCTATGGAGAAGAGAAAGGCTAAGAGTTGATATATTGAGTATATGAGGCCCGAGAGTTAAATGTATGCAATTGTAGGGTGATCAGAGTGAGCAAAAGATAGAGTGTTGCATGAGCTAAGAGAGGTGAATGTTTTTTAGGAGAATAGAGAGCTTGAATCAGGAAAAGTGACTTCCAACTATAGAGAGCAAAGAGTTCCTTATTGAGTGTGGGTTGGAGCCTACAAAATAGGGATTTGAAGCTTCCATCTTAGTGGATTTTTGAAGATATCTTGGAGGTTGTTGCTTATTGCAATTTGGTTCCTTCATAAATCCAAGAAGCTACAAGTCGGTGCTTGAAAAAAATACAAGAAGGTTGTGCTTCTGGTAAGCTGGTCAAGTCTCTACGGGAGTTGGTAATTCTTGCTAGTGGGTTCTAGCAAACAATTTAAGGGAATTGGTGCTTCCCATGAGTGGTGGCTCACAAAAATTGATGTAAAAAGAGTAGGAGATCATATTTTACATAATAATACAAATAGACATTGGTGGTTTTTCTCCTCAAAGGGTTTCCAAGTTAAACCTCTGCATCATATGTGTTGTTTCTCACGATGTGTGTGTTCATGTGTTATTTTATATTGTTGCTCACATGAATGAATGCCAAGCTTGAATGAAAATTATACATTGGAATTTACTGCAGAAGTATACGTATACGTCATACCCTTTGCACAAAGTTGGGTATCAAGGATTTAGAGCAGCATTTGGTACTCAAATACCGCGGCTGCCTGCACAAGTACATCTTGGACGAAATAGAATTCCTGAGCATCTCCTCGCTCGGCACGACATACCTATATGCCATCAAGATCGAGAAAAAGTTTAAACAGAAGAAGCGAGACTTTGGATCTGCAAATCTGAAGCAAGGGAAAGGCATACCCAAACTGCTGAACAAAGGACAAAGCCAAGGTGGGGTGGCCCAGGACAACCCACCAAATCCATAAACAAAGAACAACACCGTGAATCCGAAGAAGGACACGGGAAAATGGTGTGATTTCCATAAGATCTCCACTCACAACACAAGTGAGTGTCGAGCCAAGCAGTCACTAGTGGTCGAGCTAAAGTCTTTAGAATCAGATGCATGTTCCGACTCTGAGTCAGACCCTGATACAAGAATGACAAAGGGAAGCAAAGTATCGATGCGGAGCCCAACGCCACTATTGCCACCACGAAGATCCAGAAGGAGGAAACTGAATATCCAAAAGGAGGAACCCAAAGATCTAGAGGAGGAGGAGTGCCTCTTCCACTCCCAGATGTGGGTAAAGGGCTCCTCACTATAGTTCGTTGTCAACAGTGGGAGACAAAAGAACCTCATTTTCGCAGAGGGTGTGAAACAGCTGGGCTTACCGACCACAACACATCCACAACCGTACACCATCAGGTGGCTTCACTAAGGACGGGATCTTTGCATGAGCCAGTAGTGTCGCCTTCCATACAACATCAAGCCCTTCACGGATGAGGTATTATGTGATGTTGCTCCCCTTGATGTTTGTGATGTATTATTAGGCCAACCATACTTGTGGAAGCGACATGCTATGTATGAGTCAAGGCCTCGTGTTGTTATTGTTACTTTGGGAAATAATTGGTATAGGATACCGGAGGTAGCACCGCCTACCGCCATCTCTTTGGTTACTGCAAAACAATGTAGTAAGCTCATTTCCAAAATTAGGAAATTTGTTTTCCTGATGATATGCCCTGAAGGAAAGAAGAAGACGGTGGCCCTACCTCTAGATAGGGCTCCTCCGCATGACAACTACAGATGGACAAGGTCGTGGAGGAGTATGAGGACATCTTCACCTCCCCAGTAGGGGTTCCTCTGCACTGTCAGGTCAAGCACTCCATCGATCTAACTCCAGGTGCACCACTGCCCAATGGACCTATCATGCGGAAAGAGTTAAGTTTGCGGACAAATCTAACCTCCCTAGGAGTCTAAGACTCTCTAGTGACAAACAAACCAAACAAGAGCTATCCTTCTCTAAACACACATTATTCTACGAGAATTCAAATGTTTTCGATCTTACCTTAGGTCCAACGCTTGTTGTAGCAGTCCAGCCTTGCTGATCCAGATGAGCTCCTCCTTAACTTTCAGACCTGCATACACTAACAAAGCAAACGATTACATAACATCTGAATATTCATCATAAAACAAAGCATATTTATCATATTGACCAAGGAATACATGAAATAATTCATTAACAAATCATTGAGAAGAATGGACTTATTTGTATTAAATAATCAAAAAGGAACCATTACAACCTGAGCCTTGGTGTGGTGCAAGTTCCTCCCAGGGTCCAACAAGAGTTTTCCTCTACTTTGACAAGCTCACCCACTTCCAAATGAAACAAGAAAGGATGGTAATCTCTCCTCACAAGCTTACAATGGAAGTCCTAATTCCAGCAGCATCTACCGTTTGGAATGTTCAGCTTTAAACCTCCCCTCCCTTCGCCCAATGCCTATATTTATAGTGTTCTAGAGGAAGTTATTCAGTTCCAACATCAATGGGATACTCCCTCTTTTGGATGGGGTAGCTCATCCCTTGATGGGATAAGTTCCTCTATCATAGGGATGCATGAACCATCTGGAGGCGCTCAATACACATCAAACACTCTTCTAGAAGGCTCTAGAAGTGACCACAAGTAACTTTCTTAAGATGAAACTCGTGCCTTTTGACCTTTACAGGGGTACGCACCCATCCCTTGACTTACAGAGCGTACAAGTACGTAGGTACAATGAGCTTGGGATGCG
>APFE030006950.1:4385-30140 GCA_000404065.3 Pinus taeda | reverse complement strand
AAACAGGTGACCTTGGGAAAGTAGTCATAAATTTGTCTCTGACTATCAAATTCTAATTCCGTAAAAAATGACAGAAAGCAAACAGATTCTATTTTCTTGGGTATCATTTTTAGGGCTGAAGGTTGAAACAGGGACACATGGCACATCGTACAATTTCACTCTACTGAACCAATCTATAATCAGGTCATTGTGGGAGATTGGGCATAACTCTTTCTTGGAAAATCAAATCTCAATCAGACATGTCGGGTTGGAAAGAGGACTTAGAGGGCTATCATAGGCCAAAATTTAATAACTTGGAGATGTGACATTACAAAGTTACAGTCGTTTAAATATCAAGTTCCTAAAAGCAAGAAAAAGAATGACTCGAATCAAGAAAATAGAAACACTTAGTAAGAAAAGTTGGATGGGCGATTTGAAGAATGCGATCGAAGCTAAGATAAATAGTTTTATTTATGTCATGGAAGCTAATATCAATGGTATGGAATAAGATTTGAAGAAAGGCATGGAAGATTTGAAGAAAGACATGGAAGACATGGAAGATTTGAAGAAAGACATGGAAGACATGGAAGATTTGAGGGAAGGTGGGACAAAGCTGCTACAACAAAGGAATCCTAATGGAAAAAAGGCTGTAGAGGAAACTCATGATGAGAAAAAAAGAAATGTTATTCATGATTTCATAGAATATAATGTTGGATTGAAGACCCACGATATTCCAAAGATCGATATGAGAAAGTTTGATCACAAGGATCCTATAACATGGATACTACAGTTGGAGAAATATTTTGATCTCCATAATGTGAAAAACACATAAAAGGTACGTATTTAAACTTTATATTTAGAACCAAGTCAGTTTTCATGGTATCTATCACTTTTCTCTCATAAACAAATCGTCACTAGGTCCATGTTTATGGAGGAAATGATAGCACATTATGAGGATACAAAGAGAAACACCTTCGTTAGCCAATTGATAAATCTAAAAAAAAAGGGTTCAATAGCAGAGCACATTGATGACTTGCCAAAATTGAATATTAGGGTAACTGATATTCCAAAGGAGCACATGATTGATGTCTTCATAGGGACTTTAAAAGATAACATCCAACATGAGGTTCACCTTTTGGAACCTGATTCATTGGAGAAGGTATTCAGGGTGGAAAGAAACGTTGAATGCAAAAATTATGGCAACAAGGAAGTCTACCACTCATCACTATAAAGATGGAAGTGTTGATGCTCCTAGTCTTCCACAACCTACAAGGTTGACACCACAAAAATTGGAATAAAAAAGAGCAAAATGGCTTTGTTACGGTTGTGATAGAAAATACACTAAAGGTGATAAGTGTGTGGAGAAGAAAATAATTTACATAAATTGTGAAGAGGAGGAAGAAAATGATCAAGAAACATCAAAAGAAGAGGATATACACCAGGAACCAGGCCCACAAAAAGAAGAAACAAAACTGAACATATCTTGTAATCCATTGGCACTTTATGGATATCATCCACCATCTATCACATCATCTTTGAGAGAAAATTCTAAGGTTCAAGGAGCTAAAGATCACATCGAGCATCAACAACAAGTTCTCCAACTCTTAAAGGATAACCTCACTTTGGTGCAAAATCGAATGATACAACATGCAAATCAACATTGCAACGAAAGAATGTGTCTCTTGTGATTTTCAATGTGTGAGATTCCTAGAGTCAAACACAAGACGATAACATTAAAAATATATTAAAAACATTTTCATATATAAAATTAAAAATAAAATTTATTAATACATTTGGATACACTTGAGATCCGAAATGAATTTTGAAAGTCTGTGATGCCACTTAATCTGAGATCCGAACTGAATTTTGAAAGTCTGTGATAAACGTATCTTTTAATCTATTGTGACGTCGCTCACAAAATTTAACTAGATAAAATATTTTCATATAAATTTTGGGAAAATATGTAAATATAAATACGAAAACAAAATAGCTATAGATATTTTTATATAAATTTAATTTCTTCTATGTTATTGATTGATTACAATATTTTTATTATTTTATTCTTATTTTCTTTAATAGGAATGTTTATATGGATTATTCTTTATTAAATTTATATATTACAATAAATATATGAGGATATACATTTGTAGCTATATATTTGTAGCATTAGTATTAGTGAATAAAAAATCAAAATTATTTTGTTTGAAAAAACATGTATAGATATTTTATTTAAAAGAAAGAAGAGTTTTATTTTTTATGAATATAATTTTCACATTATAAATTTATATGAATTTAAATTGGTATTCTTAAAATTTTGTAAAGGAAAGTGAAAATCTCAAATTATTATAGTTTTTATTTTTAAATAAAAGTGTCAATGTCAAATTTCAAGAATTATTTTTTCTCTATGAAATTTTTCCTTAATTTCTTTGTTTTATAAGATATTTTTCAATCTATTAAATGGAGAAGATCCACTACAAAGTGAAAAGACCCAATTTATAATTAAGACTATAGATATATGTCAAATCTCGAGGAAGAAAAACCTAAATTTTTATTGTGTTAAGATAGAGGGATTAGAGCCAAGTGTAAGCAAGATAAATTGCTACCATATGTCTAGAGAGTCTTTGCTTCCTTAAAGAAAGCCAAGCATCAAGTTTGGACATTCAGTTGTGGATGAAGCACTGGATCCAACTCTACACATCTTAGTTTTGAAGGTATTTTTCAAATGAAATGATAATTGTAGGTACTTGGGTGGGTGACCAAATGCTCTAGCTCTAAAGAATGGTGAGAAGATGATTTTTTGACCTAGAGATACAAGATAAAAGAAGAGCCACCTAATATTGAAAGTTGTGCTCAAGGATTTTTAGGGATGTCGTCCTCAAGATAATGACTGTGTTTTTCCTATTAGTAATTATAGTAGTTCCACCCAATGATTGAAAATTCCATAAGGTGTCACTAACAATCCCTACCTAGTTTGTTGTCTCAATACTGGTTCTAATTCTTGTGATAATTTTTATTTGGTTTATCCTTTAACATTACTTAGATTATATTTTTTTTTTCTTTTTTCAAGTTTCAACTAACTTATGCCATTCCTTATTGAAGCATAGGGTTTTCCACATTCCTACAAAAAGTGGTGGAAAGTGCATTCTTTTGTTTATGTAACACTCCCTCCCAACCCCTTGTACTATCTTAGGCTATGAAAGGTATTACCTATTAATTTGACTCAATATCCATGGTTTGTTATGAAGATGTGACTACAAAAATCCTCTTTTGTCCAAGATTAACCAAAACTTGAAACAAATGCCACCATCACAATAAGCTCCATCTCTAGGAGATCCCAAGGATCTTTACTATTGAAGGAAGCTCCATCTCTATCAATTTCATTATGTGATTTGTCTTTCTTTTATTAAGTATAAATTAGAGTAGAATGAATTGGTGCATTCTCTAGAAGAGCCTTGGTTTCATAAAAGCATGGAATCATAGAAAGAAGCATATGTTAGTAAGACTAGAATCTACATAATGAATGTCTTTGAAAGCAAATCATCGAGCATACAAGAATGAGAATATTGAAACCATATTGTATGTTTATAGCTCATCTAAGCATTTTCAAATATAATTTTAGAGGTAGTCATATTGGAAAGAGGGATCATCAAGATCCTATATGAACCATCATTTAGGAAGATTCTTGGAAGAACCATTATGACTAGTATAGATTCCATCTAATCTATAGTCTTAATGGATGAAAGAATGAAAATGGTCTCGTTGAAGTGTGAAAGACATAGTTAAAGTCTTTCTCCTTTTGAAAAGAAACTTATCTTCGATATGTATAAGAAGCAAACTCATTCAAGAGAGGATGGCTAGATGGTTGTATGGAAGAAAAGGTATACATATTTTAAGTAACTCTTCTCTAGGGAAGTGTTCATATGTATAAGAATCTTGCAAAAAGAGTTGGTTATAAAAATGTTCTCGGTAAGTCTTTCATGTGATTACTCGATGTTTGAAAGAAGAAGTTTGATATGCTTCGGCATGGATAAATATCAAGACACTCACACAAGATTGCATGGCATAAATATAATGATATTTATCAACATCAAGCATAGTCTATAGACAAAAGAAAGGGAGTTAATAATGAAAAATCTAAGGAAGATATTGAATTTTGTTAATCAAGTTCGATCCATGGGCACCTTGATTAAAATTAGATGCATGGAGAAGGATTCTTGTACATTATGGAGTTGGATCATGCCAAAGGATGTTGATCTGAAAGGATTCAAGTAAGAAAATACTTTGATGAAAGGGCCATCATAGTAAGCTAAACCTGATTTTGATATTTATTGGTATTGGTTATCTAGTTAACATATTGTTTTTCTACCCGGAAGGATATTGCAGAAATTCATAATAACAATTGAGGCAAGTTCAAAGATTGGTGTTGAATTTGATTCAAAGGACATGTTAATTGAGTGAATGATTTTAACAATACTTGAAGGATTATGTAGTCAATATGTTACATCACAATATTGGATTTGAAAGGTAGCAATATGAGAGGATGATCTGATGTTCATGAAGATCATTTTCATGTTTAGAAGGAGCTACAATTGAATCTATTTTTCATTGATGATAACTAGAGGAAAGTGATATGGAAGGTTGATGGCCTGAACCCTCACATAATAATAAAGGGAGATGATGAATCCATAATATCAAGAAAGAAATAAGCTCAATATGATGAGATACAAAAGGAAAGAGGAGCCATGAAGCTACTACTTTTCCATGAAGCTACTACTTGAATATGTCCATGAAGAACTTGTAGTTTACACACTTATGAAGACAAGTTAGAGAGCCTATGGTTATGACTTCCAAATATAAAAGAAGTGTAAGAATCTCCTCTATGATTGAGGGGGAGTAATAAGTATCCATATATGTTGAAGAAGGAGCAAGGATCTATTCCCTGATTAAGAGGGAATGGGGATATCCTCCCTAGTTGAGAGGGAGTGATGTTAGACATCATATTCTCTTCTTCATGTATCATGGACTAGGCCAGGACTAATAACCATACATCTCAGTGAAGGCCATGGTGGGATAATGGAAAACGGAGGATTAGATAAGAATCTAAGACTAATACTACTTGAGGACAAAGAATCCAAAATAGGAAGTATTCTTGTTGGTCGAAACCCTTTGGGGATTGGAAAGGTATCCAAAACAAGAGTGGTCGAAGTGGATCAATATTCTTTGAGGATTGGGAATCCAAGATAAGAATAGTCCAAAAACGACATACCTCGTGAACATATGGATGGGGTATGTACCTTCAAGAGGTAGTGTAAAGCCTCCCATCATTATGCTCTGATATGAGAAGAGATTTCAAGTTAAGGCCCTACCATGTTGACGATGTTGGTCATGATGTTGACTCTTAAAAATTGGCTTACCAATCTGACTCTTCTTATTAAAACTCTTCAGTTCGAGAAATGCCCTGTATCAGTTCTACAATTCTAAATACCTCCCTAGTTAAGAGAGAGTGTTGGAAAATGTAGCTAGTTTTGTGTAGAAATAACTAGAAATTTGTAGTTGCTAATGAATTATGATTGAAAACAATAGACACAAATTTCTTCTACTCAATCTGTGAAAGGGAAAACATACAATAGAAACACATGAAATCATTCAATCACAATAAACATAATTTCTTTTATTGGGAAAAACCCCTCCTCTGTTTGTATTATATCAGATTAGAAAAATGATATATTATAATGACAACTTCAATCCTTGAAGCTCAACCTACACTACAATACTGATCTCTTCTTCCTAAGTCTTCCTCTTCCCAATACTTAGGAAAAACATGAATCCTCCTTCCTCCTAATTCCTTACACAATTCCTTCCCCTAAAGAATAGGAAGAGCTCCTATTTTCTTGTGCAATCCCAAGAGAATTCCTCACCTGCTACATGCATATTTAGTACACTCAATAATATAAAATAATAAATAAAATTATGCCTTTTCCCTCCACTTAACTAGGAAATTCGAATTGCATGCATGACTAGGGCTATTTTTAGAAAAATTACTAGTTAACTAAGATATTAGTGAGTTAAGAACAGTTACAAATACTCAACTAAACTCATATTGACTTTGTTCATGACTAGAGATCATATAATTGAATTTCACTAACTATAACTCCACTAGATTTCTAGATCTTAGCAATCAACTCATGCAGAACACTACTTCTTTCCAAAAAAATTTAATTGACTGACTTAATTGAGTAACTTGGCCATGTCACTCCTACTAACTACAACTCAAGTCATCCCATTGATGTGGAAATTCAAATTTCTCCATTTGACTAAGGCACAAGTCAAATTAAGGCTTTTCTTACTACAATTTAACATTTTCGTCTTCATAATTGTCATTGTACTCATGCCATTGTGCATATATTATCTAAAAAAGAAAAGAAAAAGAAGAAAACAAAATATTATTTTTCAAGCATGGGTTTCGTGCTCAAGTTGATTTGTCTTCTAGGCCAAGCATATTCTTCATGCTTCTAGGGTTTTTCAAGTCGAAAGAAAATTTGTTGAGTCAAAATCTCATTTAGGCTTCCTAAAAGAAAGAAGAAAAAGGATATTGTTTGTATTAAAAGGAATAAATTCATCCCCAAGACCAGGTCATCCCTCCAAGATGATCAGGTTGGACTTCCCAAAGGACATGACCTTTTGGTCACATGAATCACTATAAATAGCCCAACATGTTCTTCCACTTGGGAAGAGGATGTGAAGTCTCCATCAAAAGACGTGTACCTTCCTGAAGCTAATATTTTGTAATATGATGTGAATTTTAGGAAAAGAGGAGACTATGGTCCTGTAATAAGAATTATGGCATCTCATGTATAGATTGGAGGGAAAACCTGGTGCTTGTAGGGGATAATGGTTTTAGTCTTGGGGTCTTGGATTTATCATTCGAATTGATTCTATAAGAAGAGAAGAGATATTTCTGGGGTTTTCCCTCACTTAGAGCCTACATTTTTTTTTCATTTTCTTCATTTATCTTCATGTTTTATGCTCTTGATAATTTTTTGATGAAAATAAAGTACGAAAGGACAAGAAGAAGATAATATAAGGTCATAATAAATTATTAAGGATAAGGATAATTGAATTAATATTTTCCTTACTAGATTATCCAACATGTGGAAGAAATAAATAAAGTAACAGAGGTTGTGTTTAATGAAAAAATTGCAAAATCATCTACACAACAACTAATTATTTCAATTAATGAAACAAATCATAAAAAAGTTGTTTTCTCTTTATATATTTTGGCTTATTAAGCTACTCATATAGTTTTGGACTCATATACGGTTTTAGTGGAAGTTTTGTGATGGTTTTGGTGATCAACTCTCATGGACATTTTTTATGCACTTTTTATGGGCATATTACATATATATCTTTTGCAATTATTGAATGAGAGTTAATTTCATAATTGACCATTATATGATGCATGGATATGTGGAGAGCATAAGGGATTATCATGCATGTTTTGAATTTTCTTTATGAAATATGATGGTATGATATCATGACATATGGATGTGGGTCCTCCCTCTAACTTGAGACATCGAATGTTCCCTATTTATTAGGAGTCCAACATTAAAATTGTTTTCCTACTTACATATCCAATTTATTTTGCTAACCCAGAGTTAAAGTAAAATAAAATAGTTTTGTAACCATCTCAAAGGAAGCTTGACTAGAAATACTTGCTCAAAGAAAAAAATGGGAGCAAACTTTACACAGACTGTGGTATGATCTAGTTTGATTACTTTAGTTTTGGGATAATCTTTTGTGTTATTTTAAGTATTTGGATCTCATAAAACTCTTGTTACAAGGCTTCTTTTAAATAGTAGTGATGAAGGGAGTTCTAAAAGTCTCACTTGTTGAGTAAGGTATTTTTTACTTTCATCATTCATGATATTACAACTGTTGTATATTTGTCATATTGATAATTGGCATTGTGTGTAGTAGTATACCAATGTCTAGAGGGTCTCACTAAGGTAGCTACAACAAGGCCAAGTCTTATTTATTTTTCCTTTTTACTTGAATTTGACTTATAAGGTTCATAAACATTAACATTTGTAAGGGAGGCTCTTGTCAGAGATTATTTTAATTTGGCTAGTTTGAGTTTATAATATTTGAAAAATATTTTCAAACGTACTCAATGAGGGATCTTCTTCTTATCTTTCCATCTCGTGTCCTATTTATATTGCTCATTTTCTTTACTTTCTTAATTGTAGTATTTTTTGTATTTTATATAGTATCTATTATGTTGATAAATTTATATTTTAAACATAGAGAATGAATTTTGTGTTGAATTTTATTCTACATGAGTGTGATTACATGTTTTGATTATTTTCATCTGTTATGTATTTGAAATTTTCAAATTTACCATTTATCAATCACTTTAATTTTGTTTTGTTTTGTGTATGCTTTTGTTTGTGTATGTGTGTTTGTAAGATTTGTGACAGATATTTATGACTAACATGGATAAACTGATAGGATAACTAGATTGATGTTAGTTGTATTCAATTGTTGGGTAGATACTTTAAAGTTTTAGCATATTTCAATAAGGCTATAAATTTCAAGTAACGTTCCCATCTTTCTTTTTTTTTCCCACCAAGGAATGGAAAATGTTGAGTGAATAACATTTCTATTTTGTCCATCAAAAGAGGCATATTCTAGTTTTCAATGGGGAATTTTTGTATGTATGTGAGTTGCTTGAAGGAAACCTACATATGTACACCAACTGCTAGAATAGAAGTAATGTATATATGGAAAACATGTGTTTTGGAAGTGTTTTAAGGAAAACTGAAGTTCGCAACTACCACACAACTGCAAGGAATTTAACTAGTAGGGCCAATCAATGCATCTTAAGCATAAGTATGGAAAAAGATGATATAACAATTATGTTATACAATAGCTACTCCCTAACAAAAATCTAGAAGGTTGAGGGACTTTGGCTCTTCATGAATGTTTTTTATACTAATCCATACACATCCCTATGAATATGTTATATCTGATTGGAAATTTGGATTTCCAATGGTACTTAGAAAATTTCCTTTGGGGATTTTTATTTTTCCCATGATATCCATCATAGTAGTTAGTACTTCAAGGGATTCTCTTTTGCAAAGAAAACCCACACTTATGAGATGACTAAGGTAGTTGAGCTCATTATATTCTATATTCCTCATAATTTTTCTCCTAGACTCCCATAGACGACTTCTCTTACTTAGTTCAAGAAAAGCACTACCCACAATTTTTTCATGTTCATCCCTTCCACAAACAAGTTGTGAGTAGGATTATGTCTATTCAACATCTCCAATAACATTATTACATCGATATAAACATCACCCTTTGTCATGACATGTCCATACAATCCATATTCTACATTGAGATCTTATCATTGTGTGGATTTTTCTGTAGATTCAACAGCTCATGTGATATACTAAAGCATAAGACAAGAATCTAGTCTACTCTTTACAATGGAAACCAATAACTTGATCGATGAAAACAATAATCATAAATAGGAAGAATATCAATGGCACATAACACAATATTTCTTTGGGGAAAGAAACTACTCAAAACCTTGACTGTCTAGATTGCGTTAACCAGAAGATCTAAGAAGAAAATACAATGCTTGTTCACACTAGAACAATTCATGCACATGTATAATCTAACTCTTTGATCACAACCTAGCTCAAGCTAACACTTAACCTATTCTAAGGCCTTCCAATCCCCTACTTCCTTTCACAATTCCTAAGAGAATCAACCTATATTTAATTGGGAAATCCTTCCTCCATAACTGCGCAATCCAAACTTAGTTCCTCAATTGATTACATGCACCATCAGTACAACTTGAGAAATTATAAAATTGATACTACATTGTCCCTACACTCTAGTCTCAACTGGGTCTTCCTCTGAATTGACATGCATGAAATATTTGTGAGTGAATATTCAGTTAAATGGTGTGGTACTGGTTGGTGCACTCATGCACTAATCCACTACTGGACCTCTACTAGTTCCTCCAATAGTTAGAACTAGTTTATCTGACTATAACTCAATTAGATTGAGTTATCTAATTACAACTCCACTAAAATCAATTTGGACCCCTAAAATTTAGGGATCACACTTACATGACTCCATATATACTTCCAACTCAAATTTCCTAAGCTAACTAAGTCAACTTAACTTATTTAACTATGACAAGTTTCTATGAGAAAAGAATTACAATTTAATTCTCAATTTAATTCAAGGACAAATTAAATTCAAATTTCTAGATGTCATTTTTAATATTTATTGTTGTTATTTTCAACACCCCCTCTCAACAAGAAAGGAATTCAACTTTATCCCAATCCTGAACCTTTGGAATGTTCTACATGGAACACTTATGTCTAGTTTTGTTGCTACAACAACTCCTGAAACTAAAAAGACACATCGAACCTGAATCAATATGATGCATCTATCATCAAAGTCGTTGATTGCTACTATCTCTACCTCTGTTGATTGAAAACTCTACACTTCTATTGATCATTCCTTTCTGCACTATTGTCAGCTATGCTTTGTGCTCTCCAGTATCTGATTGCTCTAGCCTCTGTCACTTTGATCTCTGACTACATCAACTGTGACTGATCCATTCTTCTACTATGTACTTTGGGCTCCCATAGTAATGTATGGTCCAAGAAATAAAACCTCTCAATGGACCCTGTCCAGTTTCTTCCCTCTTGGGACTATCACTTCAAATCACCCCACTTCTCACCTGGATCCATGGTTTCATGTGCTCCCTCTCCCCACTTGGCATGAAATTTCCCCCTACTAAAGGTCTCCGCTTGAGTGGATACCTCCACTCAGTCTCATATCTACTTCTCCAATTGTGGGTGCTCCATAACTTTCTGAGGTTGCTTCTGACCTGTTTAAGTGGATTCCTCTACTCGGTCTCCTCTCTACTTCTCCAATTGTGGCTACTCCACAATTATCTCAGATTGCTTCTGAGGCTTCTTATGGGGCTACATGTTGAGAGGTAATACACTCTCCCTCTCAAACACCAAGTCTCTAACATTTTCCTTGCTCCTCAAGGCTTTTCATGCATCTTTTACCTCGAGAGCATATAGGTTCTTGACTCGTACACCAATCTGTTTCACTTGTCTCATGGCGATGTGTCTAAGGAAAACCTTTCCCTTACTAAAAATAACATCATTGCCATAGTCTACCAATACCATGACAAAAACAAGATTATTATTTAGTCCTGGAACATACATGACATCTGTGATTTTGAGAGGGGAGCCACACTCCCTCTGAAAGGCAATTATACCTATCCTAGTAGTTCTATACCTCCCTTCATCTCCAAACTCTATGTTCTAGTTGAGGTCTTTCTCCTCAAAACCATTAGAGAGATCTTTATTCCCCATCATATGGAACAAGGCATCGTTATCAAGATACTACACATTCCCATTATAGTGTTGGCCATGCAGGCAATGAGACTGAAATCAAGTTTGAATTTTGAAGCTAGAGCTTCACCTGCTGCTACTACTGCTAGCTCCTTCTTGCTTTCTTTCTTTTGTGGGAAATTCATGGCATAGTGTCTGTGCTATGCTATGTCCCTATACTACTAGTGTAGCCCCTTATTGTTATTAGTGAAACCCCCTTATTGTATTATTATGCCTAGGTAGTCCCCACATTATTATTATTGTGCCCCATTGAAGCCCACTATTTTTACTTGTATGCCCTTACATTATTATTGTTATGTTGGTTATGATTATATTGTGACCCCTTAGACTCTTATATATAGAAAGGAGGTCTTTTCATTTGTATCATCAAAGAATTATTCATTTTTGTAATTTAAATGAGCTTTCCCCCTCAAAGAGGCTAATTTTGAAGTCGTTGATCTATATTTTCTTCTATTTTGTGAGTTGTTTGCATAATATTTGGTATAAGAGGTTTGGATTCTAAGGTTTTGTTGTTTCAAATAGGTCATCGTGGAATTTTCACTATATATTTTTTTTCTATGAAGCTTCAGAATCTTAAATTAAAACTCATTTGATCCAAAATCATGATGAACCTCATGACCAAAGTTTAGATATTCTCTTGCTATATTTTTGGATATATGAACTGAGGAATTTAGGGTTTTTGAAGGCCCTCGAATTCCATGTCAAACAAGTGACCTTGGGAAAGTAGTCATAAATTTGTCTCTGACCATCAAATTCTAATTCCGTAGAAAATGACATAAAGCGAACAAATTCTATTTTGTTGGGTATCATTTTTTGGGCTAAAGGTCGAAACAGGGACACGTGGCATGTTGTACAAGTTCGCTCTACTAAAGCAGTCTATAATCAGGTCATTGTGGGAGATTGGGCATAGCTCTTTCTTGGACAATCGAATCTCAATCAGACATATTGGGTTGGAAAAGGACTTAGAGGGCTATCACAAGCCAAAATTTAATAACTTGGAGATGCGACATTACAAAGTTACAGTCATTTAAATGTCAAGCTCCTGAAAGCAACAAAAAGAATGACTTGAATCAAGAAAATAGAAACACTTAGTAAGAAAAATTGGATGGGTGATTTGAAGAATGCGATCGAAGATAAGATAAATAGTTTTATCTATGTCATGGAAGCTAATATCAATGGTATGGAATAAGATTTGAAGAAAGGCATGGAAGATTTGAAGAAAGACATTGAAGGCATGGAAGATTTGAGGGAAGGTGGGACAAAGCTGCTACAAGAAAGGAATCCTAATGGAAAAAAGGCTGTAGAGGAAACTCATGATGAGAAAAAAAGAAATGTTATTCATGATTTCACAGAATTTAATGTTGGATTGAAGACCCACCATATTCCAAAGATCGATATGAGAAAGTTTGATCACAAGGATCCCGTAACATGGATACTATAGTTGGAGAAATGTTCCATAATGTGAAAAACACACAAAAGGTACGTATTTCAACTTTATATTTAGAACCCAGTCAGTTTTCATGGTATCGATTGCTTTTCTCTCGTAAACAAATGGTCACTAGGTCTATGTTTATGGAGGAAATGATAGCACATTATGAGGATACAAAGAGAAACACCTTTGTTAGCCAATTGATAAATCTCAAACAAAAGGGTTCAATAGCATAGCGCAATGATGACTTGCCAAAATTGAATATTAGGGTAACCGATATTCCAAAGGAGCATAGGATTGATGTCTTCATAGGTACTTTAAAAGAAAACATCTAACATGAGGTTCACCTTTTGGAACTTGATTCATTAGAGAAGGTATTCACGGTGGAAAGAAATGTTGAAAGAAAAATTATGGCAACAAGGAAGTCTACCACTCATCACTATAAAGATGGAAGTGTTGTTGCTCCTAGTCTTCCACAACCTACAAGGTTGACACCACAACAATTGGAATAAAAAAGAGAAAAATGGATTTGTTACAGTTGTGATAGAAAATACACTAAAGGTGATAAGTGTGCTGAGAGGAAAATAGTTTACATAAATTGTGAAGAGGAGGAAGAAAAGGATCAAGAAACATCAAAATAAAAGGATATACACCAGGAACCAAGCCCACAGAAAGAAGAAACAAATCCAAACATATCTTGTAATCCATTGGAACTTTATGGATATCATCCACCATCCATCACATCATCTTTAAGAGAAAATTCTAAGGTTCAAGGAGCTCAAGATCACATCGAGCATCAACAACAAGTTCTCTAACTCTTAAAGGATAACCTCACTTTGGCACATAATCAAATGATACAACATGCAAATCAACATCGTAGTGAAAGAAGTTTTGATGTAGGTGATTGGGTATTTTTACGTCTACAACCATACAAACAAATGCCCATTAAGAAAGCTAAGAAGGATAATAAATTATCACCAAAGTACTATGGTCCTTACAAGGTGCTGCAGAATATTGGTACTATGGCATACAAATTGGAGCTTCCTGCATCTTCTCGAGTGCCCCTAGTTTTCCATGTTTCATGCTTAAAGAAGGTTATAGGTGATAATCTCTCAGTTCAAACAATATTGTTACAACTTGATGAGGAAGGAAAAATCATATTGGAACCTAAAGAAATCACGGAAATAAGAACCTGAAAGCTACAAAATTGATCAATTTCAAAGTATCTCATCAAGTGGAATAACTTACCCACTGAAGATTGCAGAAGGGAGGATGAGAATTTTATATAGAAACATCCATAACTACTCAAGCGTTGAGGAAAACACTTTTTAAAGGAGAGTGGCATGCTAGGTCCCTATACTACTAATGTATCCCCTTATTTTTATTAGCGCAACCCCATTATTGTATTGTTGTGCCCATGTAGTCCCCATATTGTTATAATTGTGCCCCATAGAAGCCCACTATTGTTATTGTTATGCCCTTACTTTATTATTTTTATGTCGGCTATGATTATATTGTGACCTATTAGACTCATATATATAGAAAGGAGTTCGTGTCATTTATATCATCAAAGAATTATTCATTTGTGTAATGTAAAGTAGTTTTACCCCACGAAGAGGATAATTTTGAAGTCATTGATCTATCTTTTCTTCTAATTTGTGAGCTGGTTGCATAACATTGTGATAGTGGAAACACTTGAATTTCGACAAGTCCCTTTTCTTCTCGCCTACCTCGCCTTGGGACTTCTTTCCCTTGGCCTTATTTTCCTTACTCACTAAGCCAAAGTCCTCTTTCACTTCTTTGGAAGAGGTCCCATATCTGGTGTTCCATCGAAACTCTTCATGTACGAAATCTAACCACAGTCGTTCCCAATATGGAAACTCCGATGACTGAATCAAAAATGGTACCAACTTTCGGAAAGTCTTAGAAGAGCTAGGCTCACCATATTGTCCTCGGCAACAATAATCCTGACAATTCCAGGCTCATCCCGACAATCGGTGAACTTGGTTAAGTAATTAGGAATTGAGTCGCCCTTCTCCATCTTGATCTTTTCTATTACTTCCTTTTGTGCCAACTTCCTATGGCCACTGTTATTCTAAAACAGGTCTGTCAATTCCTTCCACATTGAGTATGGAGTATTGTTTCCATGGAGACTTGAGACAATGTGATCTTGAACTCCCTCAAGGATAATCTACCTAGCCCTTGCAACACATTTGCTCCATTCAGCCAGATCTTTAGCATTTGATGTTGGAGGCTGAGGAATGTCTTGATCAATGAATTCCTTGATGCCATTGTCTTCTAGCACTACTTCCATCTTGTCCTTCTAGGCTATGTAATTTGACCTACCATCCAAGGCATACTCAAGTATCAAACCATAGAAAGCCATATTTCCGATTTGAAGTATGAAATGAAAATTCAATTTTTTAGTTGTAGAACAAACTTGAAATATCCTCTTCTATATTGTCTTCAGTCTGATACCATGTATATTTTTTTGTATATTCAATAGCTGATGTGATATACTAAAAAATAAGACAAGAATCTACTCTACTCTTTACAGTGGAAACCAATAACTTGATCGATGAAAATAATAATCAGAAAGAGGAAGAATATCAATGGCACATAACACAATATTGATCTGGGGAAAGAAACTACTCAAACCCCCACTATCTATATTACATTAACCATAAGATCTGAGAAGAAAATACAATGCTTGTTCACACTAGAACAATTCATGCACAAGTATAATCTAACTCTCTGCTCACAAGCAAGCTCAAGCCAACACTTAGCCTATTTTGTCACCTTCCAAGCCCCTTCTTCCTTGAAAAATTCCATAGAGAATCAACCTATATTTAATTAGGAAACCCTTCCTCCATAATTGCGCAATCCAAACTTAAGTCCTCAACTGATTGCATGCACCATCTGTACAACTCGGAAAATTATACAAATGATAGTACATTGTCCCGGAAATCTCGTCTCAATTTGGTCTTCCTCCAAACTAACATGCATGAATTATTTGTGGGTGAATATTTAATTAACTGGTGTGGTACTATTTGTTACACTCGTGCACTAATCCACTACTATACCTCTACTAGTTCCTCCAAAATTTAGAACTAGTTTAACTGACTATAACTCAGTTAGACTAAGTTATCTAATTACAACTCCAATAAACTCAATCTGGACCCCTAAAATTTAGGGATCACACTTACATGACTCCAGATGGACTTCCAACTCGAATTTCCTAAGATAACTAAGTCAACTTAACTTAGTTAACTATTACAAGTTCCTATGTGAAAAGAATTATAATTTAATTCTCAATTTAATTCAAGGACAAATTAAATTAGAATTTCTAGATGTTATTTTTAATATTTCTTGTTTCTGTTTTCAACACAGTGTAAGGTTTGTGGTTTATTAATTTTGATTAAAAATGGCATTGTCAACACTGTTTAGTATGCTATCTAGGTCATATAATATCATAGATGTTTTTTTTTAATATGCTATCTAGTTCAAATAATGCATAGAACAATGTAGCCAATGGATCCTTTGAATGTATGTGTTGAAGTGAGCGTTGAATCCTTAGAATTTTCAAAACATATAAAAGTGATGCCAAATTATATTAAATATGTCAGTTTATCTTTTGATAGAAGCTCCTCTCTAGATTTTAAATCATAATGAAACAATGGTAATGGAAATGGTTCCATCCTTTGCATGATAACTATTAGTATATTCAACCTTTAAAGCAAAATCAATTCACTTTCTTCTTCACCCTCAGGATATAACCACTTCTCTAAGCCTTTATTTGACATTAATGGGAATATCAAAAATTTAATTTGAAAGTTTGAATAAAAATTTGTGATTTTAATCATATTTTTATATCAAACTTTCCTCAAAAATTTGCATTCCCTATCAAAACCTTTGTGAGCCTCCCAGTTTCCGAATTAAAAACTTTAAAAGAAACTTGTGACATCATTCTAAGCCCCTTTATACACTTTACTGAAACCATGCACTCATAATATTTTGTTATGATGATCTATCCATGGGAAACTATTTGATGCCCCATGATGAAAGATACGCTGACCTCTCTATGAATGTGTCACCTCTCTATCAAAGTGTCTCTTGCAATTTTCAATTGTAATATTCCTAGAATAAAAGCCAAGAGATAACATTAAAAATATAATAGTAAAAATATTTTTCATATAATTTTTTTCTATTAATACAACTAGATAAATGGTGTTTGAATTAATGTAGTGTTTAAACCGTAAAACTTTGTAAACTCATGCAAGGAATTTACACAGTAATCCAAATCATTCACGTCGCTCTTAGAAAATATATTTTTTCCATTGTTCTTTTCTTTGCCAATTAATGATTCAAAGGAAAGAAGAGCAAAGGATTTCATTTCAAATGAAAGGGAAGTAGAAAAAATTTTTCAACAGTTTTCTTCACTAAACCCCACACTGAAAATAACATTTTCACAAAAATAATTATTCGTGCTCATGCAGTGAATTTCCACACTTACCATATCAACAAATTTCATGAGAATAGTCAATCAGCCACAAACGTTGCACTTATCCAAGAAATTGCCACAATTATTCACAAGAATAGTCAATAAACGACAATCATTGTGCCCATGTAATCAATAAACCACGGACGTTGTGGTCATGTAAGGAATTTCCACACTTCTCCATGATTGAATATTCAATCAACCATTGGCATCATGCTCATGCAAGGAATTTACACACTTACCTGTACTCTATTGTAACCTACGTATAAGTTCTCTATACATGTCATCCTGTTGACATACCTATCAAATCCTATCCTGTAAGTCTATCCCATAAGAAATTTGATTCAAATTTAAATAGGAACGCAACAAATTACAGATATAACCATAAATGTGTGTAGTTTTCTTTCGGAGTTCTTGCATCCATGAGTGTTTGTATCGACATTTCGAGCCATCCACCGTGGCTCATCATCAGGATAGATCAGAAATTGTGTAGGATAGATCTCATTAGACTTTGAATAAATAGGGTTAAGAGATGTATAGGGAATGGAAGTCGACCTTGGCAGAATTGTTTTGTAATATTAAGGTTTAATATTTTATTATATGCTAATAATAATACTTCATTTCATTAATGTAAAATACTGAAATATGCTTACAAACACAAATGGAAATAAACTAACTAGGGCGATGGTAACTTATCTCTGAGAAGAGATGTGGCTGCTACATGCCTTTGAATTGTGTTACAATGAGCTCAAAGGCCTATTTATTGTTGAGAAACAATGGAAAATCCTAAACATCCCAAAACCTAACCCTAGGAGATGAAGCACCAAACTATGGGCCCCGTTTGGGTAAATTGGTACATCAACTTCTCGGGTTCGTAACTTTGGCATACGATCTTTGTTTGACATGCACAATACCTTGTTAGAAAGATCTATCTGACGACTACAACTTTTGATGGAATGATATTGGGCCATGGACCCATGTTGCTCCTAGTTTTCCAAAAAAATGTCGTTTAAGGCCTCAAAACGACTCTGAAAGTTTAGGACCCGAAAAACTGGCAAAAAAAGTAAATTGCGCTACAAATAAGGAAACTGAAAAATTGAAAGAAACAATGGTGGAGGTCCAAGTGAAATAGGTGGGTGGCCACCAATATCCACCTAGATCACTCCTCCCCCCTTAGGAAGCAATGGTCCCCATTGCGTTGAGTTCCTCCATGAGATAAGAAAACTTTTGTTGAACTTGGTCCTTGATGAGTTGTTATGAAACCTCTGATGTGCCCAGTAATGGTGGGAAGCATGGTCGAGGGTGGTCCACATTGAACAATTGGTGAAATCAAAGGAATGGGGGAGTTCTGTGCTCCAAATAATTGTTTCCCATAACCTTGGTAATGGTGTAAGGACCATATTAGAGTGGTCTGAGCTTCTGATGGGTTCTTGTAAGGCATTCTTTCTGTAGATGCAACCAAAATTTATCACCCACTTGAAACTTGTGTGATACCTGATGCTAATCATGTTGTTGCTTGTACTTGGCATTTTCCGTAATGGAGCAGTGATATATCGACCCGTTTTGTAGAGGTGCTCTAGGAGTTAGGTAGAATGAATGCTTGACCTGATAGTGCAACAATACCCATGTTGGTGAGGAGAAGATGTTCCTGTATTATTTCATGGCCGTATCTGTCTGTTACTACTGCTGCATGGAGGAACCCTTCACGAGGGTCATGGATGTGGTGATGATCTTCCCCTTACTTTGGGAACAAACCAGACAGAAAATGAATTTCCTAGTCTGGGAGAGGATCTTGCTGCATTTCTTAGTAGAGATCAAAGAGGTGGCAGTAGGTGGGGCTGGCTCTGATATCCTATATAATGAATTACCCAAAGAAATAATAATAGCGCAAGGCCTTGAATCATCCACAACATGTCACTTCCACAAGTATGGTTGGGCTAATAATACATCAAAAACATCAAGAGGTGCAACATCACAAAATACCTCATCTGTGAAGGGCATGATGTTGAAGGGAAGGTAACACGGCTAGTGGACTCAGAGATCTCGCCCTTTGTGAATCCACCCGATGTTGCACAGTTGTGGGTGTGGTGTGGTCGATAGGCCTAGCCGCGTCACGACCTCTACTGAAATGAGGTTCTTTTGACTACCACTGTCAATAATGAATTGCAACAGTGAACCCTTCACCCACATTTGTGAGTGGAAAAGATACTCCCCCTCCTCTGGATCTTCGAGCTCATTCTTCTAAACCTTGGTAGTGGCAACAGTGGCATTGCACTCCACATCAATGATTTTCTTCCCTTTGCCATTCCCCTTGTCAGGTTCTGACTTAGGGTCAAAACATGCATCTGATTCTGAAGCCTTCAACTAGGCCACTAGTGACTAGTTGGTTTGACACTCACTTGTGTTATGAGTGGGGCTCTTATGGAACTCACACCACTTTCTTGTGTCCTTCTTTGACTTGGTGGTTTTGTTATTTTCTTGCGGCTTCGACGGGTTGTCTTGGGTCACCCCACCTTGGCTTTGTCATTTGTTTTTGGATTCACAGATCCAAAGTCTCGCTTCTTTTGTTTAAAATTTTGCTCGATCTTGAAAGCATATCGCTACGTCGTGCCAAGCGAGGAGATGTCTAGAAACTCCATCTCGTCTTGGATGTACCTATGTAGGCAGTCACAGTATTTGAGTATCAAATGCCACTTAGAATCCTTGATACCCATATGAAAAATATTTGTGAACTACGACACATCTTGGTCCCTGTTATCACTCAGGTTGTCCCTAGGCTCCTAATAGGGATATGACCGAGGTAACCACAAACCAATCTTCTGATTGTAGGTTCTAGCCCACCTGCAACCAGAGAGGGCTATCTCCTTTAGATTCAACCTTAGTTGATGATTTTAGGCTAGCTTTCTGACTTCAAGGGAATGTTGACTGTGATTGGGAGGAAGGTAGGATTCTTGGATAAAGAGCCACAGAAAGGTGTTATAAGTTTCGAACCATTGGGCATGGAGTCACAGATTGAGGCATGCGAGCGTTTTCTTGGTCACAAGGGGATACGGAGCGGGATAGCCGCACAGGATACAATATTCGGCCTGCTGAAAGTACGGAATGAACGTCAGGGATGAAAGGCAAAAGAGAATCATTTCATCATGCTGATAAAGAGGAGAAGCAGATGAGTGGGATCCTGGAGCAGTTAAGAATTCCAAAGACATGCACTCATATGTGAAAGAAACGGGGTAAACCAGATCATTTAAGAATACAAGCTCATAACCATTTCTGAAGAAAACATCGAAAAGTGCAGAATTGAGCTAAGTGTAATAAACAAATCTTAAGCTATTCTTTTTTCCTGCAACTTAGAAAGGCGGAAAGGTGATAAAAACATAAAATAGACAGGGAAGAAAAACACTTATTGGATCATGCAGAGACACAGGAATTCCGTGATCATTCCTTGGCCAAGAGAAAACAGTAAGTTGTTTCGCAATCCATGCTTTCAGCAATCTTTGATTATGGAAAAATATGACAATTACAGTGCGATTCTTTACTCAGAGAAAATGCTGGAAAGAAAACTGACCAACAACTACTACTACCAACCAACCAACCGACCAACCCTTCACAATATCGCTTAGGGTGGTATTTATAAACAAAATATCGGAAAAACCTCATTACAAGTGACCTCGACAGGTCTGCTTAGAACTCTTCAAAAATCTAAATGCTGCTGGAATTAAATGCAAGTAAATCTTTTTGGCTGCGCTGGGGGCAGCTGAATCGAAACAGGGGACGAGGTGGCCCTTGGGGACCATATGTGGTGATGCTGGAGTGAATGTGCTTTGGGGTTGCAGTTCGGCTTTGGTGTGAATTGAATGTGCAATTATTATGATTTGAGAGCTTCAAGTGGTCTCGCTCTCCTTCTGTGAATCTACTAGAAGATGTTCAATTTTCTCTTGCTTTGGGCTGCTGCTCAAGATATTCTCTGATACACTTTTCCGCTACATTGATGGTTTCCACCGTCGACTGATACTCTTTGACACGCTTGATGCCTGCTGATTTGATCTGATACACTTTAAACTCTGTGATTGATCTGTTGCTGTCTTCAAACCGGATCCTTTGGCACGATTGGGCGATTTTCGGGCTTTTTCAGCGCGCAGTGGGCTCGAAAATCAGAAGATTCCCTGAAGATTCCTTGAAATGGCCTATTTCCCGTAGTGATGCGCTATTCGCACATCGGAAACTGCCTCTGTTTCTTGATCTGGAGCTCCGAAGTGCGACTTTTCTCCTTGCGCGAAACTTTTTCGGCTTTTCTGGCTGCTGACGTAAACATGGCATCGGCTATACGGTGGATGACGTCAGCTGTGGGTCCCTGGTATAGCGCGGCATGGTGAGGTACTGGATGGACTATGGTGAGTAGACTCCGATGCGATATCGCGATATCGCGTCGGCGGGGAAAGAGGGGGATCATTGGGTTGGGCCTTTGGTGCTTGCGACTGCCGATATGCGATATCGCGATATCGCATCGGCGGAGACGGAGAGGTGAATGAATTGGACACTCGGCATTTGTAATCGCCGATCACCGATATCGCAATATCGCATCGGCGGGGAACGGATGGGCAATGTTTTGTATGAACGTGAGAGGGCGAGGTTGCGATGCGAAAACAGTTTTGTGGAGAAAAGGTAAGTAAGTGGGTGTGAAGGTCATATAAGGTTTCGGAAGGGGTCTGACTACCTCGGGGGAACTTTATACTTTGGAAGGAGTCCATCGTATTTGGGAGGTGGTTTGGGGGTCGGGGTTCTTGCTTATTTTTCAACCAGGGGGAGGGATATTATATAGGGGGAATTTACTTAATGTTAATAAGGGGATGGGAAGAATAGGGAGCTAAATAATAATGTTAGTGGTTAATATGGAGATGGTAAGAAAGCACTAAGTTCGGGAGAGCTTATGCTATTACAAGGGGGTAGGACCATACTTCGGGAGAAGATATGGAACAACTTTGAGCAAAGCAGATCTTTACTCAAGCCAGAGTTATGAAGATGATGAACTTAAGAGGTGTCAAGCAAATCTTGACCTCTTTTGGGGATGTTAGTAAATGACTGGGGAAAATAGAGGAGGGGAGTCAGTTATACCTCATTTGAGCCTTTTTGCTTACAATCTTTGCTGATTATGTTCTGCATGATATGATACCTGAAAACTTGGAACTGGTCAGCAATTCAACAGCCTCAGAACAACCTACCCAGCTTACTTGCCTAGCATTTTTTCTTCTTTTGCTTGGGGGTACACTTAGACTTGCAAACCCATCATACATTTTTCTTTTGATGCTTTCCTATCTACACACTACCCTTATTTCTTCCAGAGCCCAGATTAAACTGTTGGACTTTTCTGTTTCTCTACCTATCTAAGAGTTTGCCAAGATTAAACTGTTTGGACAGACTTACAATCTCTATATTCTAAAACATGAAATTTAAACCTAGGGAGACCAAGATTAAACTGTTTGGACCTCCCTTTAACTAGAAGTAGCGATACCAGGAAAAATTTACAAAATTTGAATGCAATTGAATGAATCTTGAAGTAGCCTTCTTCATTTGGAGACTGTTTGAGAAAATATGGAGCATTGCAGCAAAGCAAAGTACAACATATTTGGCCTGTAAAATGCCAATCATGAAAAATGAGTACCTGCTGCAGCAGGAGCTAACACTTAGTTTTAACCCTTTTCTTATGGGCCTCATTTATTATGGCAGCATCTCGACACTAATCATTGAGATGTTCCAAATGAACAAGGCATTCTTTGAGACTAGACATTTCTGGAAGAAGTTCCATAGCTAGATTAAGGGACGTAATTTCACATTCGATAGGAAAAATAGATTACATCCCATAAACTAATTGAAAAGGAGTAAAATCGATGGTAGTCTTCACCGAGGTTTGGTATGCCTAGAGAGCCGAGTACAACATGATGTGCTAATTGGAGCGATTTTTGTTGATTTTCCTTTGCAGAATAGTCTTGAGGGACTTATTCACGGCTTCGACTTTCCCATTTGCCTGAGGATAATATGGAGACGAATGCTCCTGCCGGAAGGCCAACTTGGGAGCCAATTCGGTCATCAGTTGATTCTGGAAGTGACTGCCATGTTCAGCGACAATCTCTCTCGGGATACCAAATCATGAAATAACCTGGTTGAAGAAGAACAAGGTTGTTGTTTCACTATCATTTTTGTAAGTAGGCATGGCCTTAGCTCACTTCGTAAAGTATTCTACGGCCACAATGATGTACTTGTAACTTTCCGCTGAAGGTGGATTACAAGTAGTAAAGTCAATGCCCCACTTCGTAAATGGATTGACAGTGATAACAGGAAAAAGTGGAGCTAGATGCACGAAAATTTTTCAAGTATAGGTTTGAAAAGGGTGGAAAAGTTTGACCACTTCAATACAATCTTTGAAAATTGAAGGCAAAAAGTAGCCGACACAAAAAAAATTCTGGGCTGTTGCAAGCCCTGATAGGTGACTGCCACAAGCTCCACTATGGCAATCATTAAGTACAGACTCTGCTTCTTCCAAAGTTAAGCAACGCCTAAGGATTGAATCAACCCCTCTGTGATATAATGTATCACCAATGATAATGTAGTTTGGTGACATAACTTTTGAAGCTCATCTTTGGAGGAAGCAGGTGGGAACTTCGAAGCCTGGAGATATATGATGATATCTCCATACCAGGGATCTTGTGAAGAAATGAGGAATAAATGTTCATTGGGGAAATTTTCCTCATAAACAATGTGTTCCTCACAAAGCAGCTCAGAAATTAATTCCACAAAAACCAATGACTTCTTAAACTTGGCTGACAAGAACTCGAGATCAAATTCTTGCAAAATAACAATCCATTGATTGTATTTTCCCCCAATCACTCGCCTACTGAGGACAAACTGAAAAGGATTGACAACCACTAAGATGAACATTTTGCGTAGTAGAATATAATGACGAAGCTGTTGGACATCATGGACTACTGCCAAGGCCAATTTCTCGATCAGAGAATAGAGTAGCTCAGGGCCTACTAAGCCTCAGCTCAAGTAGTAGATTACATGCTCAGTGAGAGCTTCATCCTCCTGAACTAGAACCATACCTATGGTTGATTTTTCCGCAACAAGATACAAAAGGAAATATATGCCATAATATGGTGGACTCAACAATGGAGTAGAGACTAATGCCTGCTTCAAGGCATCAAAAGATCGTTGCACAAAGTCATCCCATTAAAATGGAACTCCTTTCTTAAGAAAACACATAAATCCTTTGGTAATCTCGGCGTAATTTGCTATAAATCTTCTCAAGAAATTTTCCTTTCCTTAGAGACTTTGAAGTTGACGAATGGAAGACGAGGGAGGCAACTAAATTATTTCTTCTACCTGGAAAGGATCTACTTGAATCCCTTCATTCGATACGATGAACCCTAACAACTGACCAGATGTGACTGCAAAAACACACTTATTTGGATTCAACCGGATTTTATAAAAATGACATATCTCAAAAACTAACTGAAGGTGGCTGGGATGATTGATTCTCTTTCAAGAACGAGAAATTAAGTCATCCAAGTATGCTTCAATAACATGTTTGATGTCATGGAAAGAATAAGACATGGCCCGCTGAAACGTAGCTCCAACATTTTTAAGACCAAAAGGCATCATCTTGTACGCAAACGTGCCCCAGGGACAAATAAAAGTTGTCTTATGCTGGTGTTACACAAAAATATCGTCACCATGATTATTTGTAGTCAGTATGGGTCTATCATCACCTATACTAGCCTCCTAAGCAAGTCTCAGACCTTAGCTCTTCATGTCAAGCTTTGCAAAAGAGAGAAATACTTTGAAAATCAATATTACTCTGGTTCCGCACTTTCTCCTACTTTTACCTGCGGACCCGCACTCTTTGTTCATAATACCTGCGTACCTGCACGGTCTGTCTGTAAAGGGGTGGGTGCGTACCCCTGTAAAAGTCAAAAAGGCGCAAGTTTATCCTAAAAAACTCACTTTTGGGTTAATTCAGATGTTTCTAGAAGGATTTTGATGTGGATTGTTCGCTCCAAAGTGGTTCATGCATCCCAAAAGAGAAGGAGCTAATCCCTTGATAGGAGGAGCTATCCTTTTGAAGGAGGACTTTACCCTTTGAAGGAGGACCTAATAACTTCCCTCCATTGCACTATAAATTAAGGCATTGGGTCAGTTGCTAGAGAGGTTAGAAGCTGAACATTTTGAGGGTAAATGCTGATGGAATTGGGACTTCCTAGTTAAACTTGAGACGAGAGATCACATACCTTTTGGTTTCATTGGGAAGTGAGTGAAGCTTGTCAAAGTAGAGGAGACTTCTTGTCGGACCCTGGGAGGAGCTTGTACAGCATCAAGGCACAGGTTGTAAAGTTCTTCTTCAT
>APFE030006948.1:15666-99908 GCA_000404065.3 Pinus taeda | reverse complement strand
AACTGATAAAAAAAGGTTTGATTTGGGATTTTTAGGGTTTTGGTGGAAAATTGGGGAAAGGCAATTTTGGGTGCGGGGATTGGACACAGTTTTCGTAGGGGGTTCTTTGGGGCAAGGTAGGAGACTGTATTGATGCCTTTGAAAGATTTGGATGGGTTGAGAATGACTGGTGAGGAGCTAAGGAGAGCAAGCAATCACCTTGAATTCTCCTTAAACAGCTGAAAACATTGATATTAAGCAAACTTAAAGGCAGAGCATAACAACCATGAATTCTACCTTATCACTTCATTTGCCTAATTTGCAGAAGAAAAAGTAAGAAGATGATTCACATAACAAACTTACAAGTACAAAGAGAAACACACCATCAATACATGTAACCACAAGAATCCCAAAAAGCACTGCAAAACCTTGGTCTTCCTTAGCCAAAAATTGCAGAGATACAATGAGTAATACAATAGAAGCTTTCTCCCTCAAGAGTCCAACCATGAAAATGACTAAGAAAGTACATAATATAGGCAAGCTAATATCTTTCCTTGCCTCTAGGGGTCGAGCTCACTATCCTAGGAGCTGTTTCAACCAATTCCAAACTGAGCACTAAAATCTAGGCAGTCAAAACAACTTGCCTCTATAAGCTAGGAAACCAATTCATTCATTAAAATTTTGCCTATCTTATGAATGAATCTTCTAGAAGAGATAAATAAGTGTCAAAATATCATAAAATTACATCATTTACATCAAGGAGGGATTAAATTCACTCCAAAAAGTAAAACCTAGTCAAAACTGCGTTTTTTGCTTGAGTGTAGGTACAATTTCTCGTGAAATTGGCCAAGAGTCGCGCACTGATTCTGAAGGGGGTCGCACACCTTTTGAGCAACTTTTTGAGGCACTTTCCAGGTGTCCAAATGAGGCAAAAGTGGGCTTGTTGGAAAGGTCTGGATGTCTACTTTCCAACCCAAGTGGAATTTCTGAATTTGGTGTCCATTTGCCCCTCCAAAATTGCAATTTCCCAAGACTACTTCCTGTGTGTCAAAAAGGTGGCAGAAAGTCATTTTTTGCTTTTTTTTTGACCTTCTGGAGGGTCAAAACTTGGTGAAATTTCTTGATCTTCACTGAGCAAGTGTATTTTTGCATGACAAATCCAAAAATGCAAACTTTTCCTGAAATGGACCTCCCAATCGAAAGGGTCCAAAAATGCAAACTTTTCCTGAAATGGACCTCCCAATCGAAAGGGTCGCGCACGGTGCGCGACCTCTTGGTGGAGAAAACTTGTGTGTGGCACAAAAAATTCACAATTAACAAAATTTTCTCCAAATTTCTTGAAATTTGGGCTGGGATTCCCCAATCAAGTACCATGCTCAGTCAAAGAGGCTTTGGCCAGAATTTGGAGTGGATCGGGCCTTTTCCGTCGTTTTCGTGCCTTGGCCAACCTCCTTGGATCTGGCAATTGTAATTTTGACATTTCTCTAAAACCATGACACCTGTGTAAAAAGTGAAGGAGGTTTTTATTCCTTGGCATGTTGTGGACAAAAACCTCTCTCAGTTTTGCAAAATTCATCTTTGATTGCATCATTTGAGTGAAACCTATCCCGATGTGTGGAACAAGGGATTTTGTCGAAATGAAGTGAAATGAAGGGGATAAGGGGCTTCTAAATTCTTGGGGAAATTTTTGGAAGTAGGGAGGGATGTTAGGAAGTAGGGGAAAGTGGAATCTCAGAGATTGAGTGAGGGGAAGGGGTCCAAAAGGGCAAAACACAGGTCCAACCTAGAAAATTGCCAGGTTGTAGCTAGAAACTAGGGTTTGTGCAAAAATGAAGAATTTGGGGAATCTCAGTGATGGGAAGTGTTTGATAAGGTACATGAAAGATAGGGGAAGGTGTATGAACATCAGGAAACAATTCTTGCCGATGATTTGACCGTCCAAGAGAAATTGCCTTCAAAACCCTAGGAGAGGGAAATGACCTTACCTAGGTGCAACTGAAGCATGAACAAGGTGTAAAATGACAAGGGAGATGGTAATGAGATGTGGGGAAAAATGGGGGTGAAAAGGATGACCTTACAAACAGCAAAACAAAACCCCAGCCCTACTTGCACTTTGACATTTGTAAGCAAAACACACATGAATTTCCCATTTCAACTTGATGGCATTTATGCAGATTTTCCATGATTCTTTTGCTTTAGCAGGCAAAAAACATTGATGATTAAGGGCCTACCTGCAAACTTGAGGAAATTTGGGGTCTTTTTGAAGTTTATAAGCAACTGTTGTAGGTGAACTCCTGACAGGTCGCGTGCAGGCCTGGACAGGTCGTGCGCGCCCAAGAGGTCGCCCCCGTGTTGTTTTTGAACTGTTGGGACCCCCTGGACGGGTCACGCCCACCCAACAGGTCGCGCACAACTGTGGAAGGGTAGCGCACGAATCCTCTCTGCAATTCCGCCCGATTTTGTCTCCAAATCGCCTTTCACGATTGCTTTGAGGCAAATGATGATCAAATGGAGGGAGAGAGGGGCTTTATAGGCTTGATTTAAATTAATTTCCCCTCAAACCCTCTTTCTAATGTTTATAACTTGACACTTTTTCAAAATTTAAATGATGTTGACTTATGGTTTCCTTTTTGTCCTGAAATTGGTTGAAATGATGTTTTTTTTTTTCTTGAAAACTTTTGCAGGGATAGCTTCTGAGGAATCTTGGCAAAGGGGACCAGGGCCGCATGCTGACTTCTAGAGAATTTGAATTTTTTACAAGTTTTTACAAAAATGAGAAAATGACCTTGCCTTCAAAAACAGAGTTTTTGAACTCAAGGTAAAAATTAGCTATACAATATGAAATCATCTGAAGTGATGCTTTGATGGACATCCTCTGGCCTGCTGAGCATTTATTGACCTTAAAAACATGACCTCAAAGACAAATTGGACTAAACCCTAGACTTAGGACCTTGACCTCATAACAAGACCAATGACCTTGTAAAGAATTTATTGACTGAAACAAACTTAATCCAGTTGTGCCAAGAGGGGAATAAAAGACACAAGCTCCTTCATCAGGGTTATGGCATGCCTAATGGAATGCAATAAGATGACACTGATGAGACACCTACTTATGCAAATGCAAAGAGCTTTGATCACTGATGGAGGGCTTCTAGACCGACTCTAACAGGCTTGACGGGAACGGTCCCCTTTCGAGCTTTCCTTCGGCACATCCCGGACATACACCTTCTTTCTCTACTTGGAATTCAGGCATCCCTGTTACCATCTGTCTTACATCGGGTAGAGTTTTGTAATGAAGGTGGGAAAACCTCCGATGCCAAAGTTCGGACTGAAGAGTTGTGTCACAAGACATGACACCTAGAGGACTTCCATCGACCTGATATAACACTAAACCCAAGAATAAAGGCATCTTTAACATTATTTTTCCATATACATACCTTGCCCTTGCTAAAGGTTACCTTGCAGCCTTTGTCTTCCATTTCCAAGATGGACACTAGGTTCTTTTTGAGGTCAGGTGCATTTAATACATCCTGGACTTTCTAGCCTTCTTGAATGGTTGTCCTCTTCCTCGATCCCCAACTCTCCTCTTACCTTTGCTGTTGAATTTGTCATTCCTTTGATTTTCCATCAAAGGGATTTTGATCATCGTCCCGGTGTGAGTCCTTTCTATCAGGGCACTCCCTTGCATAGTGACCTGCTTTATCGCAAATATAACATCGTCCTTTTCTTCCACCCTTAGGTCCAGCCTTTCCTTTTGATTTAGTCCCGAAATTATTTATTTTCTTAACATGAGAAGAAAAGGCAGCAGGAGAACCTTTAGGCACAGGCATTTCTTGCACTTCTTCCCTTGTTTCTTCTTGAATGAATCTAGCCATTAATTCCTTAAAACCAGGGATTACATTATTGTTCAGAAGAGTAGTCCTGAACACGTACCATTCGGATGGTAATCCTCCAAGAGTCGTGGGTGCCATTCCCCTGTTAGTGATAGCCTCCCCAATAGATAGGAGATCGTTCCTGATTTCGGTGATCCTTAAGAAGTATGCTTGCATACTCTCATCTTTACCCTTCTTAATTTCCTTCACCTTATTTCTAAGAAACAAAACTTGATTTGCATCATTTACTTTAAATAAACTCACCAGTCTATCGTAGACTTCCTTGGAGGTGTCCAGTTCAGAGACGGAGGCCACCAAGTGCTTGTCGATAAAGTCTCAGATGATCTTCTTGTTTTGATTTCTCTGTTTTTCCATTTGTTCCAAACAGCAGCGGATGCATTTGATGGAGGTTCAACAATATTGCCTCTTACATGGTCTAGCACTCCTTGATCTTCTAGGGTTAGATCGATAGACATCTTCCATCCGTGATAGTCAGCTTTCTCACGGAGCTTGTCTTCAGCAGGAAAGAGTGTTGAGGACCCCATCGTTCTTTTAGGATAGCCTTGCCAATCTTCTCTTTGATGATTTCTCTTGCTCTTTCTCGGGCTTTGTCTTCACCTCAGCTCTGATACCATGTTAAGTTATGGTATGTTTTATGCTTATAACAGTTTACTTCTTTTTCTTATTATATTCCACAGATTAGCAATCACATGTACATAAAGTAAAGTGCAGATAGAGCATTAAACAATTGACAGAAAACAAGCCAAGGCAAGAGACACAAGATGTGGCGGCTAGCCAGGGACAACCCCCACAATGTATGGGGAAACCCTTTGATCAAATCTTATTTTATCTTCAATAATTCAGCAGAGAGAAATAGTACAATAAATCTGATTTATATCAGCAGTAGCAAACCCTAGATCAGCAGCATCAGCATTAGCGGCTTCATTACCAAACTAGGGCAGACGATATCTCACAAACCGACCGTTGGATTCACTTCATTCCACCACCAAAAGTTGTGGCTTCTAGAGGAGGTTCAGATGAACCTACAATTCAGTTCAGATGAGGAGATCTTCTAGGACACGTAGGTCAATCTTTACTTCTGCAGTTGTAGCTTTAGTTTCAGCAGTGTCCAGCTTCAAACTAGGGCAGTGGATATCTTGCAAACCGTTCATCGGATTGACTTCATTCCACCACCAAAAGTTGCGGCTTTTAGAGGAAGTTCAGATGAACCTACAGCGCAGTTCAAATGAGGAGATCTTCTAGGCCACGCAGGTCAATCTTTACTTCTGCAGTTGCAGCTTCAATTTCAACAGTTTCCGGCTTCAAACTAGGGCAGTCGATATCTTGCAAACCATTCATCGGATTGACTTCATTCCACCACCAAAAGTTGCGGCTTTCAGAGGAGGTTCAGATGAACCAACAACGTAGTTCGAAATAGGAGATCTTCTAGGCCACGCAGGTCAATCTTTAGATCTGCAATTGCAGCTTCAGGTTCAACAGCTTCCGCCTTCACATGTGTGAGAGAGAGACCCATTTCTGCATATTGGAGAAGAGACTCATTTCTGCGCAGTAGAGAGAGAGAGAGATGTGATGAGATGAGTGAGTCCAAGTGAGGAAAAGACCTCTTATATTTATACACAACGTTGGTGTTTGAATAGATGTGACTGTTGGGCTTTTAAGCCTACATGAGTTGTAGGTCGGCTTGATAATAATTCCATAATCAAAATAAATTCATATCTCCATGTATACTTATCGGAATCGGATTATCTTTATATCAATCCTACACCTCTCGACGAGAGGAATCTAATAAAAATATTATTAGCCATGAATAAGATGACCCACATGAAGTTTTGCCCTGGTTTCCAATTTTAACACTCTTTCATCATCTTTTTTAAGATATCCATTGGGTAATGTTCAAAAGCTATACTTCTTTAAACTCTTCTTATGGTCTTAAGAGGAGGAACAAGTTAAGTTCACCATCTTCTTGAAGCTCATATCTTAATTCAATAATTGTTCAAAATCTTATTACATGCTTCTCAAGAACAACAGGTCACTTCACATCGGTGCCAACATCATGTAGCAATTTATTCGTATTGTATGCTTAGTGACACCCCTACAATTGCATTGGATTAAGTGTGAATTGGATATGATCCTTAGCAGTGGTGCTTTGATTCCCTGCACAGATAGATGGAAAATATGACACAACTTTGTTTGGAAACTTTTAAAGCCCACAATATCATGGTGACATCCTAGAGAAAGGTTTTCTCCATTGTGCTTATACAAATTCATCAAGATCATCAACACAATGATACTAAAACTACCTTGCACATATTTAAAAATTCATTTTAACATGAAGACAAATCAATAGCCAAAATTTCTCTCCCTTCCAACCTTAAGACTAGGTATACTTATTGCGATATTATCACCATTATTGTGATAACATTACCTAAACCCTAAAGTGTCAATATTATTGCTTGTATTTATCACAATAATTTGAGGTTGTGCCAAAGCCAGAGCAATCTAGTCAAGTAAACATACATGACTAGTAAACTAAACCTTTGCATGAATTTTCTAGTCTCATTGCATATTCTATGAAGCATGGGAATTCAGATTAGGATGTGTTGAAATATCCTATATGTCACGTTAATGATTATTCTATGGGTGATTGAATTTTCTAGTGAAAACATAGATTGAAAACTAGGGACTTGTGTAAGGCTTATTGTGATAGTTGTTTTTGATGATCCTGAATTAAATGAGAAGATCAATTCGTAGAGAATTTGGGATTTTAGAAAGGAAGCTTATTTAGTCAATAAAAGACCAGTGAAAATATTAGAATACACTTTTACCCTTATTCTAGTGTTGATTAAAAATGTCGTGAAAAGAAATGAGTCTCTAGTTTGGATAGAAGGACCCTCAACTTTCTTCGCAACTTTTGTGGTCACTGGCCACTTGTTAAAGGAGTAGGCATCTTTAGAGATGCGGTGCCATTTAGAAGGGAAATACTAATAGCAGCAGGGCAAAGGAAATTATTCCATTCATTTAATTATTTCTCATTTGTCTAGTCATATTGTAAAACTGCAATATATATCATGAAATTGTTTTAGTACTAGTAAACAATGATTAAATATATAATAAATTTGAACCTTCGACATTTGGAGAACATTTCTCTCAATAAGTATGAAAATCATGCTGGGAACAATTTCTGAAGTTTGGAGTCTTTTATTTTTTAACTAATTGGTTTGGAAGATGAAAAATAGCAACTTAGAAGAGTGGGACTTTTATATTCACTGAGGTATTAAAGAAATTATATGCATGAAACTTATACCAGTGCCTTATAGTGGAATTGATAGTGCACTAATCCGTTGCTTGCCAATATTTCAGTTTGGTATCACCTTATAGCATATCCGGGTTCAAATACTATTTTCCATGGTGGACAATTGAATCTGTTTCAACTCTAATTATTATCAAGGGGTTTCACAAGGTTGTCACATGAACATCTGTGATGCCCATTTTGACTTAGATAGCTACCCATACTAAGGCTCCATTTTGTAGTTCCATATTATTATTTATGAACATTATGTAATATTGATGCATTGGTTGGACACGTGAAACTACTGATAGATTTGGTATTGATGAAGGAAATGGTGGATGTACGGCCTAAATGTATGACTCACTTGGTGATGATTTATCTAGTACATGACTTATCAGAGCTATTATTGTTTCATGTATGGCTTAAGTGGATATGATTTATCTAATCAATGACGTAGTGAAATTATGATTGTTTCCAGTATGAACCACAAAATTGACACGTGGATACTAGACTTAATAATGTGATGATTATATGTCTTGTCGTTATACAAATGCATGAATGTGAGCTAACCCGCAGGGGAAATAAACTATATGATAGTCGAGATCTACTCTTCCAATGAGGGAAGGTCGAGACATCTGATGGGGAAGGTATAATGTACATTGTTATACTACATTTGGTATCTACTTGATATGCACTCTTATGACACGAGTAAAATGATAATGACAAGTGGCAAGACGACTTAACTGGATTATTCGATGACAAGTCCAATCAGCTCTGTAGTGTGGTCCGTGTTAGGGCATTGACCCTAGTTGTAAGGACGGGTGGAGGCATTTCCCACTATGTATCCTTCGAAACCTGGAATTGTGGGAGGGCAGTGGTGGACACACACCCCTAGACATGTGATGACGATTGACAGTTGCCTACTGGGGAAGTTAGGTCGATGTATTTGACGCTTCCACCATGTCAGTTTTATCAGTGGCTAGTATGGTCGTTGCCACTGATAAAGCAACAGAGGATGGATAGGGTGGGAACAGAAGTAGGTCAGGGTGGATAGGAAGATATAGATCAGTTGGAGACTCTTGATGGGAAGTAATGTCATTGTCTGACTTGTCAAATTTTACTGCTATAACTCTCTCTGGTTTTCTATGCTTTCGAACTCCTTATATCTTTTTATTCTTTGGGAAGAAGTTTTCTGAAGGAGGGGTGTATGTAATGCCCCACTTAAATCTTATCTTGCAAATTTTATTAATGTTTACATTACCTGAAAATATTGAGAAATATTGGTGAATACTTTTATTTTGGAAACTATAAATTTATTCACTAATACAAATTTCATTATTTCTATCTTTCTCAACTTGACTTCTCAAATTGAATCTTAGGTAGGATATGGTCTCCTTCCATTATTAATTATATATATATATATATATATATATATATATATATATCACATTCCCCAATGTACTCTCACATTACCTTGGGAGAAGACATGGTCCTCTCCAACTATATATATATATATATATATATATATATATATATATATCACATTCTCAAATGTACTCTCACATTTACTTAGGAGAAGACATGGTCCTCATCTCACATTCCCAAATGTACTCTCCCATTAATTACCCAGTTTTATATTCATATCACATTTCCAAATGTACTCTCAGATTTACTTGGGAGAAAAGAAATCAACTATAAGGATGAAGGGGAAATTAATGACATTAATGAGAGGTGGATGAGGTGGAGAAGAGAGGAAGGGCATAAAAAGGGAAGGAGGAAGGGAGAAAGGGAGGTTGGGTCTTGCTTGGGTCCTTGGGGGTTGGTTGTGATTTTTAGTTGGTTGAGAGTGATTTTGGAGACCTAACGAACCTGTGGAGGTTTCTTGGGTTAGTTGAGAGGAGGGAAATATTGTTTACTTGGTCTTGGACACACACACTACATCTGATTTGACTTAGGCTTGGAGGGCTAGGGAATCTGTGGAGGTTTCTTGGGCTAGGGATTTATTTCCTAGTTGGCTAGGAGGTAAATCCAATTGGGTTAGTCATGAGGAGCGTTTCAGCAGGAGCAGCAGCTCAAGGGCATCTCCACCAACCACCGGTACAGGTATTCGTCTATGCATAGATTATTTAGCTAAATTATTAAAATGAAATGTTCACTATAAATTATAGGGATTAGAATGTAAATGATAAAATTTCATTGTTAAAAGTCTTGTAAGAAAGTAAATTATTGCCTCTCATTGCATTTAAATTCCGAAGAAATTAGATATGTTAAAATACCCTAGAATAGGGTCTTACAAAACATCCTTCTATATCAAACTCATCTTTCTGTTAAAATTGCATATCAAAGATGACGAAAATTCGGTGTCACTTCACAAGATTGAATGCTCTATATATATGATTTTTGCAAAGTGGGTGAGTCTAATCATGAGGCCGACTTGATGGAGGAGGAATAATACTTAATTTTAACAATAAAACAATTTTGTTTCTTTGACATAAGGAGCCCTAAGAATGGTCTCTTACTTAAGATCTTTGACTTTTACTCAACAAAAGAATCCTAGAGCACTCAATGAGTGCTTTGACCTATTGACCATTGACCTAAGCATGAAACCCATGCTTTAATAAGTCAATTACTTTTATAATAAATAAATAAAAAATATTCCTTTTGACAAATACATTAGATCATGACTCAAGTACAATTATGAAGACCGACACTAGTTACATTCTTCAACACTCCCTCTTAACTAGGGAGGTATGCATAATTACATATATATATAGAGGTACATGGAAGATCTCAAAATGATATACTCTACAAAGAGTCATAACACACGTAGTGCTACAGATTAGATACTTGACCAAAGTATCTAATCTGGTTGGGACTAAGGTGTGTTCCAAGCTTCAGCCACTCTAGTTACCATCAAGCTTCCACTCTAACACCAACCCATGGATCTAGGTGCATATCCAAAGTCATAGCTCCAAGACCAACGCCACCCTCCCTACTTTGGGATCAGGACATCAACATATATGCCAGCCAAATGTCCTCCCAAGCATCTTGACACCCCAACATGCTTCATCTCTCCTTATTAACTAAATTAGATATATCCACCAACCCAAGCATGCTTCAAACGTTCAACTTTCTTATGGAGAGATCCTGCATAATTACAACCACAATCAATAATATATATAGCACAAACCTTTGGGGTCTTTAGTTATTTTGATGTTGCCTAAATCATCATCATATTATCCAAATACATCTCGTTGGAAGCTTGCTTCTTCAATTTTCCAGTAGCACCAAACTTAGCCTCATCACTTTTCAACGTAACCAAGTTTTGTTTGCAACTTCATCAATCATGAACAACCTGTCTGTAGTGCTTTAATTATTCTCCAATTTCAAACATCTTTATGATCTTTATATCAATTCATCAACTCGAAGAGATTCACTTATCAACCAAGCCCCCTCTCAACCAGGGAAATACACACCTTTCCTTTATCCAAGTTTCTTCTTAACAAGGGAATAAGTCCATCAACATTTTTTATTCTTTTAGCCACACAAACTCTTTTTTTTTGCATCAAAACATCGGATAACTTCAAATTTTCAATGTTTTGTTCCTTCAGGAACATCATCCTTTCTATGGCAACAAGATCATCTATTCGTTTTTAATGTCATCATCTCCCTTTTTCCATCGTGCTCATTAGTATTATTGAGTCATCTTTAATTATCAACATCTTCAACATCTTGAAGATTATGTACCTGCAAATATTTAATAGCAAGTACAACCAAGTACAATATACAAAAGCATGAAGTCAACTATATCAAAATCATGTCATTACAAAGGAAGCATCAAAATAATCAAGTTTTAGACATCAAATACCTAAATCTAGTTAGGTTCATAGTCAACGAAGTTTACATATTTTATGTTCTGGACTTTAACAACTTGCTAGGATATTTTGTCATAAACCCTAGATTCCATCATCGAGACTTAAAGCCTTACATATCAGCTACTAAATCAAGTTAGCAATCCAATCATAACACTCTACATTCTCAATATCATGCCCTAGAATTTCATGTCAAACTTTAATAGGGTTTTGTCACAAACCCTAGATTTCATTAATGAAAGATATCAACAATCAAGTTAACATATTAGCATTTCATATCTAGGGATTCACTCTTGTATAAATCTCGTACTAGGGTTTCTATTGTAAACCTTGGATATCTAACTTCAAAAATTAGATATACAACAAATTTAATAAAACTAGAGCTTCAATCATGCGAAAGCTCATACACCCAAGTTTTCATTCCTAGGACTGACTATTACATGGGTTTTGAAATAAACCTAAATTCACCAAGCCCTAAAATCTAGGATTTTATTATTTAATTTAGATATTATTGACAAACCCTAAAAGGCCAAGGTTTCATAAACCATAAAAATCAAGAGTAGAATGTTTTTCTAGACTTTATCAACAAACCTCAAGTAGACTAAGGGTTTCATTCTCAACATACCATAAGCATCAAGACGTTAGAGATTTATAGTGAACCCTAAAGGTTAGGATTTCCCCAAAAATGATCAAACAAGAGATAGTATGATAAGGGTAGTTTCAATCTAATGATTAATTACCCTAACAAGAATCCTTATGATTCAAAAACCTAGACACGAGAGAGTTAGTAATGTATAGTAAATTCCAAATAATCATACATTTTTATGTGAGGAAGACTAGCTATAAATCATGTGAACTTTTGAACATACCTTGAGTTGCTCCTTTTACAAACCTTGTAGGCTTTCCTTATTGAAGGACTCCCTCTTAGCATCTTCATGGTATATTTCCATATGATTCAACTTGTGTCCAAGGATCAACATGCTTACCTTATTTTTGCATCCTGCAATATTTATTGACAAACAATACCAAAAATATACAAGTACAATACTTGGGATTTCATAGACTTTATACGAAGGGAGATAGTCCTAGAATTTTCAAACTTTAAGACTCTAAAAGTTGTCTTTCAAAACATCAAATTCAAGGGTTTCTCATACTACTAGAAAACATAGAAAGGGATTAAGGTTTCTCAACTAGGATTCTCAACAATTTTCAACATTACAAACCTTTGTACCAAAAGAGATTTCAAAAACTTTAAATTAATAAGGTTTAGAAAATTATGTGTATGAGAACAATTATACTTACCTCAAGGTTTGCATACCTTAATCCTCCATAATTACAATAACTCTGTTTTTCCAGCCTCGATCCTCCAAAAGAATGCAATCTTCTGGACTTGAAAACGATTAGTACAGATCTGCAGTTGAAATTCTATGGATAGAGTTCCCATAACCATTGGAATAGATCTCTCAAGTAGCCCAATATATTATTATATCCTTCCTAGGTTAGCTTCTATGCTTCTTATAGGGGTTCCATCTTAGCCCTTGTAATCAGTTAAGGAAGCTTGAAGAACAAATTGTTTAAAAGACTTATTGGCATACTCTCTCTCTCTCTCTCTCTCTCTCTCTCTCTCTCTCTCTCTCTATATATATATATATATATATATAGATAGATAGATATCACTAAAAAGAAACTTGTGAATAACAATGTAATAGTATAAAAGAGACTCTTTTTAGTGATAAACGGGTCTCTTTTTAGTGATAACATTGGTCCTTAAGGTTGTTGTAGCTTCAGGGTACGTATTCCAAGAATATGCCAAGTCTTTTAAACAATTCGTTCTTCTAGTTTCCTTAACTGATTACAAGGGATACTTCAAGTTCACCAAAGATACACCTCTAACTTGTTTCGATCAACCACCAAAAAGCACAATGTTCTAAATAGAATTAGGATCTTTGATGGAGATAGCAACAAAATTATGATCTGTGATGGAGATTCCAAACCTTATGACTCAGGTACAAGACTTCATTCTTCTTTTCAGGCTTCTTGGTCTTGAAAAAGTTAATTTCCTAACTTCTCAGATCTCTGGAATAGAGCCTCTAGGCTCCTCAAATCCTCTCATTCTCTAGATCAAACTCATGTCCTAGTCACTATGGAATGGGCTTACAAATGTGACTAGAATTTCTTTCTTCTAGGAGCTTGGTCTAGGTAAACAACTTTTCTGCATTGACTTGAAGCCATTTACTATTGTAGTGACCTTCTAACTGCCCTTATACCAATGAACCAAGCTTTGATCCCATGTTGAGAAATCTAGGGCAAGATTTAGATTAGGGTTCTTAAATAATTTCTCTTAGCTTGACAAGTTCTTGTGATGTCTTTTGGTTTTTTTCATTATATTAGTATTCTATCCATCATCAAGACAAATGCCAAAACAAATGAAGATCACGAACACAAGAAAAGGGACACAAGATGTAGGCACTTAGCCAAAGAAAACCCCCTAACAAAGGGGAAAACCCAATCAAACTCTTCTACTAGTAATATCAAGTTGAGATGACCAAGACCCAATTGACTTAGACTAAGAACATCATACATCCATGAAATCAGCCTTTCAAGAAGTAAACCATCTGCTGATTCATTTCTTCATAAGTCTACATCAAATAATTCTTCACGATACTTGGTCCTCTTTATTCTCTTGTACCTTCGGCTCCTACAACCATAAATAAGTTCAGTCCTGGAATTCTTTTAGCAAACTTTGATTATGTACTCATAGAGAACTTTAGTCCTATAATCATAAGAGACTTCAGTCCTATAATCATAAGAAGTTGTGGTCTTGTAATCACAAGAACCTTCGCCCTTGTAATCATAAGAAAACTTCCTTCTATATCGAACTCCTCTTTTTGTTGAAATTGTAGATCAAAGATGATGAAAATTCGATGTCACTTCACAAGGTCGAATGCTCTATATATATGACCTTTGCAAAGTGGACGGGTTTGATCATGAGGTTGACTTGATGGAGGAATAATATTTAATTTTAACAGTAAAATAATTTTGTTTTTGACACAATGAGCCCTAAGAAGGGTCTCTTAAATAAAAACTGACTTTGGTTCAACAAAAAAAATATCTTAGGGCACTCAATAGGTGCTTTGACCTATTGACCATTGACCCAAGCATGAAACCCATGCTTTAATAAGTCAATTACTTTTATAATGAAAAATATTTTTCTTCCTTTAGACAAATACATTATATCATGACTCAAGTACAACCATGAAAACCAAAACTAGTTACATTCTTCAACACAATGGACTCCCTACAACCTTGAAAAACAATGTGGGATTTGGACAACACTGTGTGAAGCATATCCACACGTATCTCAAAAAAAAATTATGTAAAAAGCGTTGTCATTGTACATAATGATAGTGTACATCGAAAATGATGCAAAATTTAGGGGGAGGGGTGCGTAATAGTCTAGTTTTGATCCCTGAACCAATGATATAAATGTACATATGATGAATGGCTGTAAGCCAAACAATTGTAATTTGTAAACATTTGTTAATATGCATCATGTGCAAAATGAAAGACAAAAAATGGGGAGCTATGACTCGGTAAGAGGGTAAAGTCAACAGTGCCTTAGGGGGCTCAATGAGACTAAAAAGAAGATAATATAATTATAATTTATCCCAAGTCCTTAACATTGTTTAGTTAGTGCCTTTTAATCCATGTGTTATTTTATTCTAATCTAGGGATTAATCATGTGAAGGAAGTATGTGAGCTCTACATAGAGATACATGACCCCATCATGCCATGTCAGTTTTACTATGTCATTTTAGCCATGCCAAAAGAGAATTCAAATTGTTGGGGAGTCGAATGACTAGGTGGTTGGAATCACACTTCTATTCAAACTACCATTCCAATATGAATTGTCAATCAGTGGGGTAACTCAAATTTCTAATTGTTAGGGGAGTTTGAATTTCCATTCATTTGGAAAATTTGCAAGAGCTCAAAGTACCATTATGTTGGGGAAATTTGAGAAAGTTATCTATGAGTACAGGTTTCCATAAAATTGTTGCAAAAAATATGCCAAGTTACTTCTATGAATTATGAAGAAAATGAAGATTGCATGGAATGGTAATTGTTCTCATTGAGGAATTCAACTAAAATTGAGAATTCCAACAATGAAATTCCTTGGCCAATGTCTGTTGAAGCCCTAAAGGGAAGTTGGATAACCTAAGAGATTTCTTAGCAAAGAAGGGGTTCTCATTCCTTGGATTGTTTAGATTTATGGTTAAAGAGGATTATGGATTGGTACTATTGTAAGGGAAAAATTGATTGTGAACTTGGACATTGGGTTGTGTGGCTTAATGCAAGTGTAAATATGCATTTTAAATTTATGGTGACATGACCACTAAATGGTTAAATTTTATCATATAAATCCTTCATTATAGTGTATGTTAATTAATTAATAGTAGGGCAACAAGGAAAGGTATCAAGGTATGAATTCATAAATATGGTATAAAAGCAACAAATTTGGAGAAAATTGGTGGTTTAAAAACTACCTTATTTCCTGAATGGTGCATAGAGGGCACTAGGTACATTACAATATATTGTCAAGTTACAACATTATGCTCACCAGTGTCATTGTATTGTAATACTAATTTTCCCTACATAAAAAAAATGAAATTATGTTTACAAACTTATACAAGTCAATGTAAATAAATGAGCAAAGCAAGCTTTAGTTTTCCCTACATAAAAAATGAAATTATGTTGACAAACTTACAAAAGTCAATGTAAATAAATGAGCAAAGCAAGCTTTTGCTTCCATGCTCTTGCCTATTGAAATTAAAAGAAAGAAAAATCATATCAAACATACCCAATATTCATTATGGATTAAAGTCTATTATTGGTATGATTAGCCTATAGAACATAAATAGGAAATTCTTCCAATGGCTTAGCATTTTCATCATTGTGCTTAAGTTAGGAGGATTACTGTTTTATAAGTTCTTAATTACCTGTTATGGCATCAATGTTCTAGTACCCAAGCTCGAGTTTGTCATGACATAGACATATGGTCAAAATTGGTAGGCTAGGACACATAAAAATTTGGGGATTAATATTTGAGAGGATGAGTATTCTGCCGCATTGCATTGCAAGAGAAAGGTCAATGGGTCATTAATCCTAAATCTTTGGAAGTAATCATTTATTTTGTGATTAACAACAACTGCTTTGAGTTCATGGGTTTTTATTCGCAAGGGCAACAAAGTTTATAAATGTGTTTAAAGTGGTGATTATGTTATTGTTAAATGAGATATGAGAAAATAATCTATAAAACTTTAATAATTCAACTGAATTACATGTAGATGTTTGATGATTGTCACTTTTTACAAATAAAGACATGCCAATATCATGGCATGTTAATTTATAGCTTCACTTCAATTTTTAATAAGGTTTTCGTAAATTAGTTGCAGTGATCATTACTAAGTCTAATATAATGGTAGAAAGCTCTACTTCTAAAGTTATTGTTATGGCCTATCTCACATTGATAACTCAGGATTGGAGTATAAATAGGTTATTTTATACAATATCCTACCCAAATATTGGGCTTCTATTTTCTAAAATAGCATATGAATAAAAACAAATATAAAGTGAATGTTTTATTTACACTCTCGCAAGAAAATAATTGTATACCACAAAATACAAAGAAAGGACATATGATACAATCATAAGTTGGTATGTCACCCAATTGATCCAAATTGTGATAGCATGATAGCACCTAAGACCACCACAATGGATGATACAATTAGTAAGGCCGCTCCAGATCTAGATGTCACCTCTTTGTAGAAAAAGACAGCCCACATGGCACTCACAATGAGTTGGCACTGAACCAATGGCCATCCAATAGTTACTCCCAGGTACAAAGTTGCATAAATACTACATAACAATAAATATTTTGTTGTCAAACCTGCCAAACAATTTACATCCTGACAAATGAAACAAAAGAGTGTGTATGTGTTTTGCTTTCTCTAACTACAAATTAAATGCATGCTTGTTATGCTAAAGAAAATGGAAGGAAACAAAACAAACATGAACTATGGGTAAACAAGGAAAAGTGTCATAAAGGAAACACAATATTTGTCCCAAACACATACTAAAGAAAGAAAAATTAGAGTAAACTACCCAGAAATAAAAGTAATGTTATTTTCCCTTGATATCACTTCCATTACAGTATGTGAGAGTAACAAGGAAAACCTATATAGACATCTATGCTATACTACACTAGCTCAAATGTTTGTATAGATACTATTATAATGAATGTTTCATGCAATTTCATTTTATTTTCCCTAATAAATGAATAAATAATAATTGAGAAATTCAAAATCATAGTATTCTCTACAAAAATGTACCTTAAGCCTCAACCTTTGGAATCAACGATTCTACAACTACGAAAAACACTAAATAAGTTCATTTAGTATTTCCACAATCACACACTTGAATTCCCATACATCCATGTTCCAAAAGACAAGCAAAAGAACTTAGACTCTACAAGTATAAAAGGTATCTTCATTGGTTATAGCCTTTCATCAAAGGCTTATAGAATCTACATCAAAGAAAGAAGACAAATCGAAGTTAGCAAGGATGTTATATTTGATGAAAACCATGCCTACAAAAGATCCAAGGATATACCAATCGAATCCAATGAAGAAGATGTACCTCTATTTGATGAAGAAGAGTAACATGGCAAGGCACCTACAAACCAAGAAGAAGAGGAAGAAGGACCAAGTGAGCCTTTTCAACCTATAATCATTCCCGAAACAAAGAAGAGACCAAATTGGTTAAAAGCCACAATTGAAGATGTCGAAGGACATGGAGCAACTAAAGGATCTTTCAGAGAAAGCAAAAGACCGAAAAGATACTCGAGATATGCAACATACATGACGAAGTTAATCGAACTAGAACCAACTGCCTTTGAAGAAGTCGCTCGTCAAGAAGAATGGAAGAAAGCAATGCAGGAAGAATATCAATCTATCATGAAGAATGTGTTGAAAAATGTGTAACTAGGTTTGGTCTTCATAAGTATGAAATATATTTTTTATTCTTGTAAATTATAAAATGAAAGAAAAATTATTATTATTATTTTGGATCATGGGTTTCATGCTCAAGGTCTTTTATTTTATAGGTCAAGAATCCATTGAATGCTTCTAGGGTTTGTCATAGGTCAAGAAATCAAGAGTCATTGTCATAAGTTAAAGATCCCATCAAGTACATTGTAACTTGTAAAGAAAATTATTTTTGTCTTAAAAAGTGTCCGGATACCCTCCAAGACCAAGTCGGCCTAGCAGTTGGCAAGTCAGCCTAAAGAAAGAGCCACATCCCCCCTTGAAGAAGCATATAAATAAAAGAGGACTCATTCCACTTGAAGTACATTCACTCACCACTCATTCTAGCGAACGAAGAGGAAGGAGAAGGCAGCGAAGGAAGACGAGGACGAAGAGGATCTTTTGTTTGGTCTATTTTGTCTCACACGTGCTAAGGAGTACTAGGGTTTCTGCAACAAGACCTAGTGTTTCTATCTTCAAGTTCGATCTTGGAGAAAAGGAGACAAGTTGGTCAAGTGAAGGTCACCAAGGGTAATCCTCATGCTCTTGAAGCAAGGAAAAGTCAAGCGAAGGTCAAAGGAGGGCTCAGAAGACAGATCAAAGCTCACACTTGTGGCGCCAACAATTGTTGAGGGTCAAAATTTCATATCTGCAGTGGAGGCCAAAATTTCTGCAGCTGGAGGTCAAAGAAGTGTTGTTGGAAGAGAGTTGCCTAGGTTTGACAGGATTAGAGTTATCACATCATCCAAAGGGTTGGTCTTGGTCTTGGAGGGTTTTGAAGTTAGTCTTAAGGTCTTGGAATTCGTCAATTAAAGAATCTATAAGGAAGAGAAGAGATTTGTAGGTTTTCCTCTCAAGTGGAGAGGTTTTGGCCCTAGCTTACAGCCTATATTCTATGTTCTTGTTCTTCCTGTTTTCGTAGTTGTTTGATGATTCAAAAATATAATAATAAGGAACAAAGATAATAAGTAAAAGAACATCACAAGCAGTTATCAAGTAAAGAGAATTAATCATAATCATTGCCCTATTGAATTCTCAATTGAATGGGATTTGGGAAATCGTTCCTAGACCTAGTGACAAATTTGTTATCACTTCCAAATGGATTTACAAAATCAAACATGTCGTAGAAGGAAGCATAGACAAATACAAAGCCAAATTTGTCGCAAGGGGTTTCTCTCAAAAGGAAGGAATAGATTATGAAGAAACCTTTGCTCCCATTGCCAGGTACACTACTATTAGATCTTTGGTTCCACTAGCTGCTACTATGGGATGGAATATCCATCAAATGGATGTCAAAACAACATTTCTAAATGGAACCATTGATGAAGAAGTATATATTGAACAAATGAAAGGCTTTGAGATAAATAGTAGAGATACTTATGCTTGCAGACTAAAGAGAGCTTTATATGGCTTGAAGTAAGCTCCTAGGGCTTGGTATGCAAGGATGGATGCAGATCTGTTAAGGATTGGGTTCATCAAAAGTTTTTTCAATGCAAACCTCTACATCAAGATAGTGAAGAATGAACCAATTATTATAGTTTTATAAGTGGATGATTTATTTATTACAAGTGTGGAATGCAGAACTCTAGAATGCAAGAAAATGTTGGCAGTTGAATTTGAAATGAAAGATCTGGGACTCATGCATTACTACTTAGGCTTGGAAGTTTGGCAGAAACCCGGTGAGATATATATTGGTCAAGGAAAGTACATAATCAAGATGTTACAAAAGTTCAGTATGATGGATTACAAGCCCATGACCACTCCCATGATCACAAATCTCAAGAAGCTGAGAAGCTTTGACTCTAGTCTCGTTGATCTTACAAGCTATCATAAGTTGGGAGGCTCTTTGATGTACTTGGTAAATACTAGACCTGATATATGCATTGTTGTAAATGTGCTTAGTCAATTTCAATTGGAGCCTCATCATGACCATTGGGATAGCTGCCAAGCATATCTTGAGATACCTACAGGTTTTTCTGATTCCGATAGGGGTGGCAGTGACACTGATGGGAGAAGCACTACCAGTGGTAGTTTTAGTTTGGGATATGCAATGATTTCATGGATGAGTAAAAGACAAGATCATGTTGTGTTAAGTAGCGTTGAAGTTGAATATGTTGTTGCATGTGAAGTAGAAAAAGATGTTGTTTGCTTAAGAAAACTCTTGTCATATTTGTTTGGAAAGCCTCTTGTTCCTACAGTAATAAATTGTGATAATCAAAGCAACATCAAGATGTTTAAAGACCCTGTATTCCATGTCAAGAAGAAGCATATCAATAAAAACTACCATTACATTAGAAGTTTGGTACAAGATGGGGTCGTGCAACTACAACATATTCTGACAACTGAACAGGTGCTGACGTGTTAACGAAATCTCTTATGAATAAGAGGTCTGAATATTTCAGAAGCATGCTTGGATTGGTTGATGTTACAGATTTAGTTGATAGGGAGAGATAGAAGCATCTTCTGGCAACATGTTAAAATTGGAAACAAGGGCCAAATTCCGCTTTGGGAAGCTCATTTGAAGAAGATAATTATGGCACTGAATTCCTCTTTTCGAGAGGACAAGAATCGACCTAAAGATTGACAAATTTGCATAAGGAGAAATGAGTTCTTGAATTTATGTTCTCGCCTGTAAATTACCTAGTTCTCACCTATAAATTACCTAGGTCGGCCTCTCCTCTATGTCGGTTCATCAAGCCCAATAGACACGTCTCTTGACCTTCGCTGATTTGTATAGATTAAGGTGACCTCCAACCTCATTTGCACCGATCATCTCATGAGGGATTCATCCATGAGGTAGTTGAGCTCAGGAAGAGGACTAGGCAAGAAAGATTGGGGACTGTTATGGTCATTTTGAAGGCCACAGAGTAGCAGAAGACAGCTGCAAGGTATGAGGCAACTTCTGAGCAGATAATGTATGGGTTTTGTTCTCTTGCAAATCCTAAAGAGCAGTTGTAGGCAGCCGCATTCTCTGGGCTGATTGTTAGGGTGATTCTGAAGTGGTTCAACCCTGTTTTATGTAGTCACAGCCATAGAGGAAAGTTCGGGTAGGTTGCAGGCCTTACCTACCTCATATCAGGGTACCGTGAGGGTAGTTTGTCACTAGTAATTAGCCCTGGACAACTGCAAGTTGGAATTGAGATAAAGGAAGTCTAGCCACAGTTGTTAGGAGGCAGCTTGGAGGAGATTGAGTGGATTAAATAGGACTACTTCATGTTTGATGGGTGCCCTAACTTGTGGATGAAAAATATAGCAATATATTCAGAATCAAAGGTATGTATATATAGATATGAAATGAAAGCAATCGTAATCAAATTATGCTTGTACAACAGTTTGACTCCAGTGCTAAGTTCATCTCCTTTGGAATTACAATTTTTGGGCAATCGATCTATCTGCAATTTTGTCAAGTATATTTGACCTAGATTATTGTACTCTGTTATGAAACCAGCTCAAGAAAAGATAGATCAATGCCTTAGAATTCAGCCTCTTCGAGGGGGCAACCTCCTTTACATTACATAAATGAACAATTCTTAGATGATTCAAATGACAAAACCTCCTTTCTATATATAGGAGTCTAAGGAGTCACAATATAAACCAGCCGACCTAACAATAATAATATAAAGCCACAAAAATAACAATAGAGGGATTCTATGGGGCACAGTAATAACAATATGGGGGCAATAGGGGCACAACAATATTAATAAGGGGTATAACTACAATAGTAATGGGGTAATCACTAGTATTATAGGGACCCAACAAGTATATCCAAGACGAGATGGAGTTTGTGGACATCTCCTCGCTCAGCGCAGCTTGTCGATAAGTTGTCAAGATTGAGCATAAATTTAAATAGAAAAAGCGAGATTTTGGATCTATGAATCCGAAGCAAGAGAAAGGCGCCCCCAAACCACAGAAAAAAGGACAAAACCAAAGTGGGGCGACCCAGGACAACCCACTAAAGCTGCAAGCAAAGAACAACACAACAAAGACAAAGAAGGGCACGGGAAAATGGTGTGAGTTCCATAAGAGCCCCACTCATAACATAAGTGAGTGTTGGTTCAAGTAGTCACTGGTGGCTGAGTTGAAGGCTTATGAATCAAATGCATGTTCCAACTCTAAGTCAAATCTCGATAAGGGGAATGATAAAGGGAAGCAAATTATTGATGTGAATCCCAGTGCCATCATTACCACCACTAAGATCAAGAAGAATGAGCTTGAAGATCCAGAGGAGAGAAAGCGCCTCTTCCACTCATAGATGTGGGTAAAGGGTTCCCCGCTATAGTTCATTGTCGACAACAGGAGCCAAAAAAACTTCATTTCAGCAAAGGTTATGAAGCGGCTGGGCCTACTGACCACAACACTTTTGGAACCATACACCATTGGGTGGCTTCAACAAGGACAAGATCTTCACCTCAATCGGTAGTATCGCCTTATCTACAGCTTCAAGCCCTTCACAGATGAGGTATTATGTGATGTTTCTCCTCTTGAAGTTTGGGATGTATTATTAGGAAAACACTACTTGTGGAACGACCATGCTATATATGAGTCTAGGACTCACACCGTTTTTATTACTTTGGGCAATAAGTTGTACAGGATACCAGAGGTATCACCTCCTACCACATTATCTTTGATCAAAGTGAAGTAATGCAGTAAGATCATTTCCCATACTACAAAAATTGTTTTCCTTATGATTCACCCTAAGGGCAAGAAGAAGATTATGGCCAAAACCTCTAGACAGGGCTCCTCTGCATGGCATCAATAGAGGGACAAGGCCGTGGAGGATTATAGAGACATTTTCACCTCACCCACAAGGGTACCTCTACACTGTCAGGTCAAGCACTCCATTGATCTGACCTCGGGTGCACCTCTACCCAATGGACCAATCTATCGATGCTCTATTCTCGAGAACGATGAAATCAAGAGGCAGATTAAGGAGTTGTTGAAGAAAGGGCACATCAAGCTAATTTCGTCACCTGTAGACTCTGTATTGGCTATTGGGAGCTGAACAAGGTCACTTTCTGGAATAGGTATCCAATCCCATGGATTAATGACCTTCTGGACTAGCTCAAGGGGGCTAAATATTTCAGCAAGATTGATTTGAAGTCCAGATTTCACGAGGTACCAATCGAACCCTCTGATGTGTGGAAGAATGTCTTCAAATCCAAGTGTGGAGTACTGAAGAAGGTATGTTTTTATCGATTATTTTGTCATATTTTCTTTAAAACTCATAACCTCTTTGCATCATGAACTAGGTAGATAATAAGAAATCATGACAAAATCTATGGGATTTATATGCAACACAAAACTACTAATAATTGCCATTTTCTTATGCAGGAAAGGGGAAAAACAAAAGATTGTCGTCCTAAAGGAAAAGACAAGGCAAAGTTAATTGTTGTCCCTTTGGTAGGGAACCACATGCAAACAAGGCGATCCAAATTGGAGCATATCAAGATCGCCTTGTTTGCATCGCCAATTTGGATTGCCTTGTTTGCATGTGGTCCCTGCCAAAGGGACAACAGTTAACTTTGCCTGTCTTTTCCTTTGGGACGACAATCTTTCGTTTTTTCCCTTTCCTACATAAGAAAATGGAAATTATTAGTAGTTTCGTGTTGCATATAAATCCCATAGATTTTTTTCATGATCCTTTGATCTTGAGGGATCGCTATCTTAACTATTTTTTCATCATTGATATCTCTGCTCGGCTGTTATAAGAAGGGGGAGCACTACTAGCCCGGGGGACAACTTCTTGTTATTTTTATGTAATTCTCCTTTATATTTGAAACTTTGATCATCGACTCTTGTTGAATATCGATCACTGTAACTCTGTTTTGATGTTTTAATATAAGTCTGGTTGTTGTTCCACCTTTGAATCTGGAGTAATCTTAAGCGGTGTGCCCCTGGAGGCTAAGGGCCCAACCCTGGTGGAACACTTGCTCCTATACCATTATCTCTAATTCGTGTGTGGTTTTCATTATTAGCTCTGTTCGGTAATCTGATGTGTCTTGCTATTTTACATTACGGTTCTATTATATTTTGTTTATGTTCAACTGAGTAATGTTGTTCTCTGTGACAGGAATGTTATATTGTTCATTCTGACTTTGTAACGCATTGTTGTTCCTTTAACCATTGATATAACATTGTTGTTCCTTACAGAATGTTATTGTTGTTCAATTACAGAGTAATCGTGCTGTAACATTCATAAGTTGGTATTACTATATTCATCTATGGTTTACACTTAATTGCGATTGTTGTTCAACTCGCGTTGTTGTTCCATTACGAATTACAATCCTTATTCTTCATAGCTGAGATTGATACTTGTTGTATCGAAGTCAGATTACTGTTTCTTTCATATTAAGTGTGCCGTGTGTGTTATTTATCTTGGTTCATTGTCCATTTATATTTGACTCTAGTTGTTGTTCTATATTTCAGTGTTGATTAGTTGCCAACCTATTTCCGTTGCTGTCCGATTTATCTTTAGAGTAAAGATTGTTATCTCATCCCTGTAGGATACAATTGTTGCATTTATTTCCGTAGACTAAGGTTTTGTTGTTCAACCTTATTTATAAGAACTAGTTGTTGTTCCATTTCCTGTTATTTGTATTATCATTGCTTTGGTGTGCAGAATGATCTGAGACTGTAGTGAGCGTTGATATTTGTTGTCTAGCTCCCAGGTTGATGATCTTTTCCTTGATTATATTTAGTTACATCAGTTTACAAAGGGATGAGTTATCGTTACTGTACCCTTGACTGATAAATTGCTATAGTTTTATGAGTGCATGATTTGAGTTTTAAGGTGTTTTTCTGTAAGTAGATCATGTTTCAAGCATCCGTTTACTCTTGTATTTAGAGCACTATATTACTAGGATTATTCTGACAAATGACCACCTCAAACTGAGTACACCCTTTGAAATAACAAATCGTTCCTAGATTGACAATTAATGTAGGGTAAATAGAGGTGAAAAAGACCCTTTTTACTGCTCGACATTTTGGCGTCATTGCCGAGGAAGAGTGTAGCCATTTGTTTCTTTTCCAAAGTAGTGTAAGAACCTGTTAAAAAAGAATTGGGTTTTAAAAATGGAAGGTAAGAACCTGCGTGTGGAGTATGTAATAGCCCTGCTCCCCTACCCGCTTTCGTGCAGATTTGTTGCTATTTTGTTTGGGTAGAACTAAGTAGTTGATTGTTGTGCATGACTAAGCAGAAAAAGCCAGAAAAGAATCCCAAACCTCTACCCAAGCCTAATAAAGCTAAGGGGTTGATCAACCTTTATAGACAAAATCCTTAAGAAAGCAGAATCTCAGCCTTCAGGAGGGCCTAGAAAAGTCACTTCTAGACAACCTACTAGTTCCCTTTAGGCCACAGGATCACCATCTGTAGCCTTTGCTGAGGTGAATAGTCTAACCAAAGAGCAGGATTTTCAAGAAATTGAGAATTCTAGCCCAAAATCATTACAAGAAGGGAACCTTAGCAACCTCTGTGAAGGGGGAGGAGAAACCAGGGAAACTGAAAAACCAGAATCTCCCAGAATCTCCTCTTGGGATAATTCTGCCATTAAGTAGCCCAAATAAGGGAAGTGCTACAAAAACCATCCATAATGAAGTTGAAGAACCTCAAGAGCCAAACTCTCCCCAGACATTAGGAACTCTCATCATCCTAGATAAAGGAAGTGTTGTTAAGGCCATTCCTGTTAAAGCCAATCCTCCTCGTCAACCTAGGAATACCCTCCTAGATATCCCAGAAGGCTATTGGCATATATTTGACCAAATGGCCCAGAACCAGCCAAACACGCAAACCTCTACACTGCAATACCCCATTGTCGATACTATAGCTAATGCACCTATGAAAGCAATTCCTCTCCAGCATATCCCTACATTTCATGGCCTTACATCAGAAGACCCTGATGCATTCTTATTTGAGTTTGATGTGTTGTGTAGATGTTATGACTATACCACCGACCCCCAGAAACTGAAATTATTTCCCTCTACATTAAAATGAGCTACTTTACGATGGTTTATGGGGTTGGGTGGTGGTGTTATAAATAACTGGGATCAAATGAAAGAATCCTTTCTAAAAAATATCAGGATTATTGTAGGTATAGAGAATTGAAAGATGAAATATTTCAGATGATGGCTAGACCAAATGAAACATTAGAAGAATATGTTGAGCATTTTCAGTATAATCTTCTAAGATCTCCTTATGCATCATTACCCTTACCTGATAATGTATTGAAAACTACATTAATTAGAGGAATGAAGGAACAATGGATCGAAACACTAAATATTATGGGAAAAGGAGATATTTATCAGGAAAATTTTGCTGACATTATTAATTTATGTATCAGGAGTTCAAGAGGCAACACAAGACTAAAACCAGCAGAACATGATCGGTTTGCAAGAGATAACAGAGTTTCTGCAGAAGGAGTAACTTGTGTAGAAATTGGAAATTTATTAGAAAATTTAAAACCGACATATTAGGGACTTTGACAACACAAATCGATATTATGCAAGCCAAGCAGAAGCAAGTAGAGGCAGAACAAAATTTGGCAATCTTTTGTCCCGGTGCAGAAAAAAACACAGCCACAAAGAATGCCCATTAGATGCAATTCAAGTATGTGCCATTTGTACAAAAGATCATTCTACAGAAAGCTGTCCCTCACTTCCTGGATTGAAAGTAGTATACAAGGAAGTGGAGGAAGAGCCAAAATCAGCGTACCTACTTAATCAACGTCGTCAATGGCAGTCGCGACAATCAGGTATGTTTTTCGATCCACCTTCTTCTTTTCAGCCTCCATAATATCATGCTCAGCAATATAGTACTATGTGGCAAAATCAATCCCCATTCTCAAATTGGTCACAACCACCGTTTCCTTCATCATCACCATGGCCGAATCTAGCAAGTCAACCCAATTGGCCAGATTATTCCTATACCCCACCATATTGGCAAAATAATGTATATCCACCACAGTGGTCCCCTCCTACTTCACAGAGTCAAACCTGGCAAACAAACTAGCAAAGACCGATGAACCAACCGGTAGGAACCATTCCACTCCCTCAACCTACACTGCCAGTCTTACAACAAAACCCCCAGTTTAATTTAAGACCACAATTCCCAGCCCAACCCAACCCAACCCTAATTCGAATAACAGACCGGTTCAATCTATTCAAATAATTGGAACACCAGACATAGGAACCGATCTAAGGGAGTGTAATGACCTTCAATTGAGATCTGGACGCATCATTGAAACAAAGGGAGATAAAACGCTCAAGTTGAAAATCAGTTACCTATAGAACAACCATTGCAAGAAGAGGATGTGATTAGACAACAAACTCACAATCAAGTAATCACATCTTCTCCTCCATTCCCAAAACGATTAATCATACCTCGACCTATACAACATCCTGATTTTGACATTCTGGGAGAACTTAAAAATCTGTACATAAAAATCCCACTCCTCCAAGCCATCCAAGACATTCCAATATATGCAAAGGCTATCAAGGAGCTATGTATAAAAAAACCAAGGAGGAGGATAACAAATAACCCGACAGTCCAAGTAGTCAGCACTTTATCCGACCTATTATTAGGAAGAGAAACACCTGTTAAATATGAAGACCCAGGAAATCTGATAGTAATAGTACAAATCCATGGGCAAACTTTTGCAAATGCCTTAGTTGATTTAGGGGCTGCAATTAATATCCTAACAACCACCATTTGTCAGAAACTAGGCATTACATCAGTAGAACCGACCTCCACTTTATTAGAACTGGCTGACCGATCCGTGGTTAGGCCAGAAGGCACACTATATGATGTCATGGTATTCGTTGATTCCTGGGAATATCCTGCCGATTCGCTGATAATAAACCCCAAAAACTAACTTGATGGACATCCATTGATTTTAGGCAGACCTTGGCTTGCAACTACTGATGCTTATATTGGCTGCCGACAAGGTAGTATGACCATAACTAGAGGGGCTAATATCAAGAATCTAGCCTTGTATCCTCTAGCCCAGCCAAGTGTCACCATAATGAAAACTAACAAACATCCTATATTATACCTCACTGAGAATATTAGATCCTCATTAACCATAGAAGATGCCGTCGATTTCAAAGATCAAACAGAGGATGATGTTATTAACAACATTCTTAGCCAGGCTAAATCTAGATCCCAGATACAATGCCAGATGATAGAAGCAACATTTGATAGTGAATTAGAAGAGGATCCTCTCAAAGATACTCACGATCAAACAATACCAACTACTTCTGTATCAACTAGTAAAACTGTAGAAATTGAGTCAGGAAAAACTTTAAACATTAATGGCAACTTGACTTCAGAACAAGAACACCAGCTAATCCAGCTGTTGAGAAAACATAAAGAAGCATTTGCATGGGATTACCTTGACATGAAAGGAATTGATCCCCAGTTATGTACACACCACATTTACATAGAAAAGGATGTAAGACATGTTCGCCAACCACAAAGGAGACTTAATCCTCACTTAAAGGACATTGTAAAAGCTAAACTTCAAAAACTTTTGGATGTAAACTTTATTTACCCAATCTCCGATAGCAAATGGGTCTCTCCACTTATGGTAGTACCAAAGAAGAATGGAAAATGGAGGATTTGTGTAGATTATAGAGAACTGAATAAAGCAACACAAAAAGATCACTTTCCCCTTCCATTCATTAACCAGGTATTAGATACATTGGCAAGAAAGAAATTATTTTCTTTCTTGGATGGCTTCAGTGGATACAATCAAATTCAAATTGCCCCTAAAGACCAAGACAAAACTACTTTTACCTGTCCTTGGGGAACATTTGCCTATAGATTTTTACCTTTTGGCCTATGCAATGCCCCTGCCACATTTCAAAGGGATATTCTTAGTATTTTTTCAGATTTAGTAAATGAAGGGCTCAAAGTATATATGGATGAATTTACACCATACGAAGATGATTTCGACCCAGCATTAGACACACTGGAAAGAGTGTTGCAGCGTTGCATTGCCACTAGGCTCTGTCTGAGCCATGAGAAATGCTATATGATGATGACTGAAGGACTTATTCTAGGCCATTATATTTCAGCAGCTAGCATACAGGTAGACCCAACCAAAATTCAAATATTTTTGCTAATTCCCACTCCTACCACTCAAACAGAGGTACACAATTTTCTTGGATTCTCTGGTTATTATAGAAGATTTATCGAACATTTTTTCATATTATTGCACCTTTATATGCACTAACAGGGAATGTTGACTTTGTCTAAACAGAAAAATTTGATCGCGCTTTTGAGAATCTGAAAAAGCTTGTGTCAACAGCCCCAGTACTTTAAGAACCAAATTGGGACCTGCCATTTCAAATTTCATTATATGCTTCAGACACAACTATTGGATCAGTCCTTGGGCAGGAAGAAGATAAAAAACGATATGAAATTTATTATATTAGCAAAAATCTATCCCCTGCTGAATTGAACTATATTGTGACTGAAAAGGAATTTTTAGTTGTAATACATGCCGTTAAGAAATTTAGGCATTATATCACTAGATATCCTTTTATTTTATATACAGATCATTCTGCCATAAAATATTTAGCAAATAAATCTGTTACAAATGGTAGAGTAACCAGATGGCTAATTTTATTGCAGGAATTCGATATCACAATAAAGGACCGACCGGGAAAGGAAAATCCTATAGCTGATTTTCTCTCACGAATGCCAAAAACCAGTAGATACAGCAGTAGTCGAAGATCAATTCCAGATGAGCATTTGTTTGTTGTCACTGTTAAAACACCCTGGTATGCTGATGTTGCAAATTATTTAGCAGTAAGCAAATTACCAAAACCTCTGACCCCCAATGAACGAAAACAGATTGTCCAGCGAAGTACTCGATTTTCTTGGATTGGGGGCTACCTGTTCCATACAGGGGCAGATATGCACATCAGGAGATGCGTCCGCGAAGATGAAATTTTTGACATTTTGAAAGCTTGTCACAATGGACCATGTGGCGAACATTTCGTCGATCGAAGAACTAGACATAAGGTGTTGCAAAAAGGGTATTCTTGGCCCATGATCTTCGAAGATGCAAAGAAGTTCGTTCAAGCTTATGACAGCTGCCAAAGAGCAGGCTGCCCTAGACAGTCCGACGAAACGGCCCTGAATCCACAGCTAGTTATTGAACCATTCGAGCGATGGGCCCTCGATTTTGTTGGTCCAATTAACCCATCATCGAACTAGAAAACATATATTTTGGTAACAACAGAATATGTCACCAAATGGGTTGAAGCAGAGGCATTACCGAGAGCTACAGAGGATTCCCTCATACAGTTCATGTTCCATATATTTGTGCGATATGGGCTTCCAAGAGATATAATTACATATGGTGGACCACAGGTTGCTAGTAATAAGATTACTGCAACACTAAAAAACTATCATATCTAGCATAAAATTACTACTCCATACCACCCACAGGCAAATGGTCAAGTAGAAAATAGTAATAAAATAATAGAAGCAATCCTAACAAAAACCATTGTGTCACATAGACGCGATTGGGCTGCAAGATTACCAGAAGCCTTGTGGGCTTACAGAACAACATGGAGAAGCACTACCGGCTATTCACCATACCAACTAGTATTTGGAAAGGAACCCATATTCCCGATAGAATTCGAGATACAAACACTGCAAACAGCACAAGAAGTCAGTCTAGATCTAAACGAGGTACAAATTAATAGATTACAACAGATCAATGAGCTAGATGAAATCAGGCTCTCTACCCTTCAACACACTGCATTGATCCAACAACATCGAGCTAAATGGAATGACGCTCTCATTAAAAAGAAAGTCTTCCGCGAAGGAGATTGGATGCTCCTATACGATTCGAGGTTTCAAGATTTTCCCGAGAAGCTTCAGACTCGTTGGCTGGGGCCATATGAAATCTAGAAGGTACATGATAATGGCACCCTTACTCTAATCACCATTAATGGATCTAGACATACCTTCAAGGCAAACGGCCACCGAGTTCGACTATACCGCAAACCACTTACTCGGGAATCCTTCTACCAGCAACTCCACAAAGACTCCGACATGCAAATTTTGGAGGAGGAAGAGAAATATTCCTCACCTCTTGTTCATTAAGTGATTCAATTGTTCTTACATTCTGTACATAATTCCTTTGTTTTGTTAGCATAAATTATTCTCTGTACATACTTTTTTGTATTTGCACTTTGTTGTTCCTTTTAGGAAGAAACAACATTCTCACCGGCTTGTTGTTCCTTTTTCAAGGAACAGCACCTCTGCATTTTGTTGTTCCTTTTTCAAGGATCATCAATTCCATCGTTTTTGTTGTTCCTTTCAAAAGGAACAACATCTTCACCGTTTTGTTGTTCCTTTTTCCAAAAGAACAACACTTGCATTTTTTTTCTTCTGTTGTTCCTTTTCAGAAGGAACAGCACTGTCGTTTCTGCCGTTCCTTTTCCAAAGGAACAACACTTGTGTTTTTTTGTTGTTCCTTTTTCCAAAGGAATAGCGCTTTCAATTTGTTGTTCCTTTTCCAAAGGAACAACACTTGTATTTTTCTGTTGTTCCTTTTTCCAAAGGAACAGCACTTTCGTTTCTGCTGTTCGTTTTTCCGAAGGAGCGGCACTTTTGTTTTGGCTGTTCCTTTTCCTTTTCCTTTTTTGAAGGAACAACACTCTCATTTTTGTTGTTCCTTTTCCAAAGGAACAACACTTGTATTTTCTGTTGTTCCTTTTCCAAAGGAATAACACTTGCGTTTTTCTATTGTTCCTCTTTGAAACAACAACATTTTTGTATTCCTTTTACTTATGCTTGTTCTCCTTGCTGTTCCAATTAAAAAACAACTGTTGTTCCTCTCAATATACAACAATTTCGAGTCTTTTGGAGCACAGCTATACACTAATGCAATGGATACAAAAATAGAGCATACTGAAATCAGCAAATTACATAAAATCGCTACTTTTCTTACAAGAAATTGCTTTCAATTGATAGGAGGAAAGAGGAAAGGACACAATTGTTCATCACTTTGTTGTCATTACCTTACTAATACTGATATGATTGGTTATCTTTATCATGGTGGTTCTTTTTAAATTCCCATAATCTTCTTTGATCATTATTAAGGAATAAGAACAAAGGGTATATTTTTCTATTGAGATGTTAAGACTTCTTCCACCATTCCTACTCTTAAGGAGTGTTGAACCACCCTTTGTGTATAAATAGGAAAGTACTTTATAAAAGAAAAAGAAAAAAGAGAAAAATGTTTATATGATTTGCTAATATGGGTTGTCAAATGAAGGATAGGGGGTCTCATCAAGAGCCAGCCTACCATGATCATAAGGAAGAAAGTGAAGTGGCATTCCCATTATGGCCACCACACCAAGGATATGATCTAAGTGGTACATCAGAAAAAATAAAGAGTCCTTGGAACAGGAGGTCTCATCATGAGCTGGCCTGCCCACCTTTCACTCCTTCCTTGTGAATGGCATTATGGTTTAACTGGTTACCAAGCCATCATAATGACCTCCATTTTGACATTGCACAACACTTCCTAAACATACATAAAGGATCATGGTTCCACGGGTGAAACAAACAACTCTGTCAAGGTTATAGACACCTGTGGGCAACAGAGCTCTGTTGATGGTATTGAAGTCTCATTCCTTATACACTAATAGCAATCATCAAGACCCTTCTTTGTCTTATACCTTTGTAATAGGTCAAATGAGATTATGTATATAACTTCCCCAAACCTTTAAACACATGAAAATCTATTATAACCAATCATGACGAAAAAGTTGATAATGACTGCATCAGACTTTTTGTGCATGTCAGTTGTCCTATCCTCCTAGCCTCGCATCATATCACAACATTTTCTTCCTTATTAAGCAATCATATTATACACCTCGATTTCGGAAACCTGCTCCTTTTGTAAACATGGCATCTCAGTATACGTTGTTCTGTTATGACTCTCTACCATGGCAGTTCGGCACGCCGCTCCCTCATTTGACGACCGAGGACGGCCTATCACATTGCAAGGGGGAAGAAAGTGACCTCATAATTTGCTGGTATACATGTTAGACTATTATTCGGAAAATTTTCACTTGGGAATAGCAAGGGTTAACGGTATATTGTTTTTCAATTTGCATGGCTTGTTGTTCCTAAGCTATTTCCGTATTATGCCCTGCAGGAATTAGTAAGCGACTCAGGATTTGAACGAGCTTGTTGTTTCATTATTTTCTCTATATTTCTAACAGTTTGAACAGCCTGTTGTTCCATTGCCATATCTGTGTTTTTACAATGTGCCAAAACATGGGAGGGAGATCAATTCGAAGAGAACCACAGGTATTGACAGTTTCTGATGCTGCACAGGAAATCCTGACAAGGGCAAGATGGATAGTTTATCTCAATCGTTTACAAGAATCCAACGAGACCATAGCAATAGAATTCTTGTAGAACTTGCAAGAATATCACTCCACGGTAAGAGGAAGACACATAGCAGTCACCGATGACATAATTGCAGAGGTCTCGGGACTACCAGCCACTGGACCTGTGTGGACTCTAAAGAAGGAGAGACTGCAGAAAATCATAAAAATCTTCCAAGACGAAGGCCAGAACCTGACAGTAAGAGGAAAGGGAGTTCTACCCGCAGCATTAGGAGAGTCTTGGGTAGAATTGGCGAAGATCAACCAGAGCTACATCACTTGTGAAGGTAGGAAAGACGTGGTAAGACCACGACACCTTAAACTTTTAGCCGTATTAAAACAGAAAAGCTTTGTGAATTTACCCGCATTTTTAAATTCTTTACTACATGATGTTGCCCGAAGCATGAAAAAATCATGACACGTAGAATCGGTAGTAAGTCACCATGGGCTGATATGACTGATAGTTAGCTACAGTCTTGCTCAGCAACAGAGCAGTTGGGAAGAACTAATTGCCACGATAGACGGGGGACTGACTCTGCTAGCCCCAAAACGAAAACATGCTACCAGTACATCGAATAGACCATTGAAATGGAGGAAATCAGTTAGATTGGCATGGATCAGAGGGAGGCTAGAAAATTCCCAAGGGAATACCAACCAACCGGTGGAGATAGATGATTCAGGGGATGAGCAACCCCCGCAATTAGAAGGAGAGGAGAATGAGAAAGAGGTGGAGGAAAATAACGAAGGAGAAACAGAGGAAGAGTCTGAGTAGCCTAGGCAGGCGGAGGAAGAGACAAAGCAACGCGAAGAAAGCCCGTTGCAAAATCCATTGCAAGAGGATGAATTGGCCCAAATTCTAGCCAATATGGGCGAATATGCTCAGCCTCTCATCTCGCTAGGTCTCCATATCGAAGAAGAATTAAAGGAGCATTTTGCTTAGGACAAAAATGCATCCGAAGAATTGTGCGATGAGTAAGAAGAAGAATAGAATCATTCTATTCATGATGAAAGTATAACTGGAGAGAAAAGTGATGAAGATACAGAAGAGGAACAATCTGTTCCCAACCAGACTACACTGGAATAATTTCATGGAGAAGAAGGGGTGGAAAAAGAAGTCACCCACGAAATAACAGAACCAGCTAGGATACTTACTCTTGAGAAACCCGATCAGAACAACGAAGGGGCACCCCAAGAAGAAAACCAGGGAATTGGCCAAGACAACAGTCTAGGCCCAAGTAAACAGACAGTTGTTCCTTCTAAGAAAACAAAAGAAATTAAAAGATTACGAAAATAACAGCAAAGACTATTGAATGTGATAGCACGACTTCGACAACAAATCAGGGTTTTGAAAATGAGAAAGAGAGCAAAAAGGACCTCGGGGGTAAGACATGCAACCACTCCGGCGAGACCCCTCAAGAAAAAGGTTAGGAGGACTCAAGTCCAGCCTACCATTCAAAACCAAAAGGAACAGCATTCAGTTGTTGCCCATATTGAAGTACAAACAGATGATATATCGGCATGTGACAAAGAAGTTTAGACAGAGGCACAATCCTCTGAAGAAACTCGAACCATAGTTACGGAATGACGCAATAAGAAGGTTCAAGTGAACCTCCTGCCTACAACTACCATGTGGGATAGTGATCCGAGGACAGTAACCCTACGAGAGGGTTTGATGCAAGCTCAACAAGCAGTAGAAAAACTTACAGAAAAAATGGTTTCTCCTGAAAAGTATGAAGAATTACAACAACAGCTAAGGAATGTCAATTTATCCAAAAGCCAGGATTTTGAAGGATGGCGGAAGGAAGAAGAAAGAGTCACAAAGGTAACTCATAGTTTAGATGTAGTTATCAAACAAATGGATACCTTATGCTCTTTGTACACTGACGTCCTAGCATGTAGAGCGCCTGCTAAGAATTATGCCTTGTTTTTAATGGAATGACATTTGCAATTGAAAATTAAGGCTGTCAAAGCAGGAACCGCTATACAAATTAATACTATTGATGATTTTATAAATTGTTGTAAGCACTATGGAGTAAAGGTTCAAAGATTATTGTGTGAATTCTATCTGCATAACTTGTGTTAGATCAAGAGACAATGTAGAACCCCGGCCCTTTTGTTAGGGATATCCAACTGCGGGCATTTATTTCATTTGGAGTTAATCAAATCAAATGGCTTAAAGCCTATAATGCCTTCCAAAGACAAGAAAACAGATTAGATTTATGGGTAAGATTTGAGCCTAGAAATCTAGTGCAGTTATGGGGGGAACATAGGAACCTCATGAGGACTCTGGGCGTGATTGAAGCATTAGGACCCATTCATACAGTAATCAATCGGCAAGGGATAGAATACTTCTTTACCATCAAAGACCTTGCCATTGATGCTGCTAAATTTTGATATCAGACTTCTAATCCGAATATCCAACTCAGGGAACCATTTAATTATGAGAACTTTAAGTTAGCCGTTGAATGCTTGAGCCTCTATGGTGGTCTTATCTTAAGGGCAGGGCCATCTTGGTTAGGATATAGGTTCCGAAGTCCGGTCATTTGGCATCCCGCACCGAGATACCAAGCCTTATACGAAATGCCAGAGGGCCAGACAGGACATATTTTTGAACACCTAGCTAGGCATCATGGCTGTAGACCACCTCATGAGATCCTGTCTCCAGCCTACTCTCTCACGGCCTTACATGTCAACTACAATGTTTTCATGAGGGTATGAAAAATGGTAAGCAAGGGGGTGTGTGGAGTACTGGAGAAAGTATGTTTTTATCGATTATTTTGTCATCTTTTCTTTAAAACTCATAACCTCTTTGCATCATGAACTAGATAGATAATAAGAAATCATGAAAAAATCTATGGGCTTTATATGCAACACAAAACTACTAATAATTTCATTTTCTTATGCAGGAAAGGGGAAAAAATGAAAGATTGTCGCCCCAAAGGAAAAGACAGGGCAAATTTAACTGATGTCCCTTTGGCAGGGAACCACATGCAAACAAGGCGATCCAAATTGGAGCATATCAGCCAAGAAAGGGAAAAGGAGATATCAAATCGGTGCAAGAGAACAAATGGATAACTGGGAATTAACAGTCTGGCGAATCCCTTGGGATCCTTTTATCCTAAGGGATCGCTATATTAACTATTTTTGCATCATTGATATCTTCGCTTGGTTGTTATAAGAAGGGGAAACACTACTAGCCCGGGGGACGACTTCTTGTTATTTTTATGTAATTCTCCTTTATATTTGAAACTTTGATCATCGACTCTCGTTGAAGATCGATCACTGTAACTCTGTTTTGATGTTTTAATATAAGTCTGGTTGTCATTCCATCTTTGATTCTGGAGTAATCTTAAGCGGTGTGCCCCTGGAGGCTAAGGGCCCGGCCCTGGTGGAACACTTGCTCCTGTACCATTATCTCTAATTCGTGTGTGGTTTTCATTATTAGCTCTGTTCGGTAATCTGATGTGTCTTGCTATTTTACATTACGGTTTTGTTATATTTCGTTTATGTTCAACTGAGTAATGTTGTTCTCTGTGACAGGAACGTTGTATTATTCATTCTGACTTTGTAACACATTGTTGTTCCTTTAACCATTGATATAACATTGTTGTTCCTTACAGAATGCTATTGTTGTTCAATTACAGAGTAACCGTGTTGTAACATTCATAAGTTGGTATTACTATATTCATCTATGGTTTACACTTAATCGCGATTGTTGTTCAACTGACATTGATGTTCCATTACGAATTACAATCGTTATTCTTCATAACTGAGATTGATACTTGTATCGAAGTCAGATTACTATTTCTTTCATATTAAGTGTGTCGTGTGTTTTATTTATCTTGGTTCATTGTGCATTTATATTTGACTCTAGTTGTTGTTCTATATTTTAGTTCTCATTAGTTGTTGTTCTATTTCCGTTGTTATCCAATTTATCTTTAGAGTAAAGATTGTTATCTGATTCTTGTAGGATAAAATTGCTGCATTTATTTCTGTAGACTAAGGTTTTACTATTCAATCTTATTTATAAGAACTAGTTGTTGTTCCATTTTCTAGTTGTTGTTCCATTCCCTGTTATTTGTATTATCATTGCTTTGGTGTGCAGAATGATCTAAGACTGTAGTGAGTGTTGACATTTGTTGTCTAGCTCCTAGGCTGATGATCTTTTCCTTGATTATATTTAGTTACATTAGTTTACAAAGGGATGAGTTACCGTTACTGTACCCTTGACTGATAAATTGCTATAGTTTTCTGAGTGCGTGATTTGAGTTTTAAGGTGTTTTTATGTAAGTAGATCCTGTTTCAAGCATCTGTTTACTCTTCTATTTAGAGCACTATACTACTAGCATTACTCTGACAAATGATCGCCTCAAACTAAGTACACTCTTTGAAATAACAAATCGTTCCTGGATTGATAATTACTGTAGGGTAAATAGAGGTGAAAAAGACCCTTTTTACTACTCGACACCAAGGAGGGTCTTTTCGAATGGCTGGTCATGCCTTTCAGGTTAACGAATTCCCCCGCAACCTTCATGAGGCTAATGGATGACATCTTTCGATCGTTCACCCACTCATGCATGATGGTGTATTTGGATGGCATCTTGACCTTTAGCTAGAGTTGGAAAGAGCACCTCTACCATATTTGACATGTCCTTCAAACCCTACGACAACACAAGTTGTGTGCCAATTTGGACAAGTGCACTTTTGGTATGACCTAGGCTCAATATCTGGGGTACATTATTGATGAGCGGGGTGTTCATGTGGACCCAACCAAGATATAATTCATTTAGTATTGGCCAGCACCAACCACTATAACAGAGCTCTGCAACTTTCTGGGTCTTGTCAATGTCTACCGTAGGTTTGTGTTGGGGTTCTCTCATATCACTTGGCCTTTAAGTCAAGTCATCGAGGGCGAAGCGAAATCAAAGTTCTTTTGGTCTAAATCCCAACAGAATGCGTTTACTAAGTTGAAGCATTACCTCTGCTTTGCGCCAATGCTCACATTACCAGACCTGCAGCAACCATTTAAGATTGAGACATATGCCTCTGACTATGCTATTGGTGCAGTTCTTACTTAGTAGAGTTATCCATTGGTATATCATAGTGAGACACTTTTAGACACAGTCTGAAAGTATCCCACCTATGAGAAGGAGATGTACTCCATTGTGCAGTCTTGCTAAAAATGGAAGCACTACATTATGGGGAAGGAAACAGTCATCCACATAGACCACAGACCCCTTTAGTTCATATAGACACAAGAGAAGTTGTAGAACGATCACCATCAGAAATGGTCCATATACCTGCAACAGTTCCATGTGAACATTAAGTACAAAAAGGACAGCACCAATAATGTTATATAGTACCTCAACTGACTGTCGGTCATGGCGCTGACCATTGTGCTCGACTCTTGTGGGCACGAGACTTCAAGGTGGGCGCATCTTTACAAGAGCAATCTAGAATTTGACAACACATACCAAACGCTCCTAGAGGGTAAGAAAGTTCCAAATTTCCACCTCCAAGATGCATTGTTATGCTAGCTTGGACACCTTTGTGTTCCGTGAGGCAAGCGTGCCAAGATGATCTGGGAGGCACACTACAGTCGGGTCACTGGACATTTTGGAGTAGAGAAAACAATCGTAGTGATGCAAAAGTATTTTTCTTAGCCGAACCTTCGAGAGGATGTTGGGAAGTACATCAGATCCTACATTGCCCGTGCCATTGCCAAACCAACCATAAAAAAGAAAGGCCTATACACTTCTCTGCCTACTCATAGTCGACCTTGGAAATCCATATCCATGGATTACATGTTGAGCCTTCCTTCTACTAAGCATGGCAATGAATGTGTTTTCGTGGTCATCGACATTTTCTCTAAGATGATCATTTTGGCGGCCTGCAAGAATATTATCACAACAGAAGCCACTGCTATCTCTTCTTTGAATGAGTGTGGGTACACTTTAGGATCCCACAGTCCATTATCTCAGATTAGGATAGTAGGTTCCTAAGTACATTTTGGTCATGTCTTTGGTCGATATTGGATACCAAGCTCACTAATTCCACGACTTTCCAGCCCCAAACTTATGGTGAAACAAAGGTCGTTAATAGGATGATCGTACACATTCGGCATATGTACAACTAGAAACATCCACACACATGGGATGAAATCCACCCCTATGTCTGGCACAGCTACAACAGAGCTCTCCATAGCTCAATTGGCCACAACCCCTTTCAGGTGTGGTTGGGATTCCAGCCACTATGTCCCATTGATGTGGCCATATCATTTGCATCTACTTGGGCAGATTCGGCTCATGCCCAGTCCGAAGCTGAGAGGGATAACACCTTCATTGAGCGCATTCAACACATCCTCCAGCATGTCCATGACATATTAGACAAAGCCAATATTAAGTACAAGCAATGTCATGATCAATATCGGGTTCCACACAAGTTCCAGCTAGGTGACAAAGTTTGGTTACATTTGTAGAAAGAGTGCCTCATTAGGCCCCACCGCAAGCTTCGCCCGCTCCAATATGGGCCTTACAACATCACTAAGGTGGTAGGGAAAAAATGATTTTGAGCTCAACATTCCACCATTCTTTGGCCTAAACTCATTGTTCAATGTGGACAGCCTTTGACCATACTTTCCACTATTAATGGACACGTCAGACATTGCTAAACATCTCACGCCAACAGAGCTAAACCCAGAGTGCATGGAACATGCCATAAATGAATGGATCATGGACACGCAGATCAAGAACACTCTCCAGCAGAAGATCCAATTGTATCGGGTTGTCAAAGCTGGCCAACGCCTGCACCAAGGCAAGTGGCTCACCAAGGACTAAGTTTAGTAGAAAATTCCTCATCTCATGGAGGCACTCAATGCAATGGTGACCACTGATTCCTAAGGGGGGAGGGTTGGTCCAGGTGGATATTTGTGGCCACCCACCTATTCCACTTTGACCTTCACTATTGTTTCTTTTCATTTCCTTAATTGTAGCACATCTTACTATTTTTGGCAGTGTTTCAGGTCCTAAACTTCCAAAGCCATTTTTTTTTTTTTTAGAAAAGTCCTAAACCAATTTAACTACATGATTTCGGCCTCCTCTTCGATATATTTGAAACGAGGTATTATGATAGCCAAACAAAGATTGTATGCCAAAGTTACAGCCTCGGGAAGTTGATGTACCAATTTACCCAAACGAGGCCCACAATTTTGGCACTTCATCTCCTATGGTTAGGTTTTTGGATGTTTAGGGTTTTCCATTGTTTCTCAATAATAAATAGGCCTTTGAGCCTCATTGTAACACAATTTAGAGGCATGTAGCTGCCACATCTCTTTTAAGAGACAAGCAACCATCGCCCGAGCTAGTTTATTTCCATTCTGTATGTAAGCATATTTTAATTCTTGATATTGATGAAATTAAGTGTTATTTCTACTGCAACTCTGTATTTATGGTTATATTTTTATTATGTTGTGTTCATGTTTAAGTTCATATCACCACTTTCCACCCATGAATCAAATCCTTCTCTATACTTTTGTTCATTACCTACCCTCCAAACCATTAAATTCCCCACGAGAGTAAAGGATAAAATGATGGCTTTCCACATTATGAATATTATTTGAAGGGCTCTTGATCCAAACTTCTATAGTGTGAGGTTCAATGTTATTTTTAGTAATTAATTGAGTTTAGAGGCCATCATTTTATAAAAACCTCCATAAACCCTTATCTACCAAGGCCTTTCCAAAATGATAGATATCTTTTAGGCTCTAACTCCCCATTACCTTCGATTTATCTATGTACTTCCACTTAATCAAAGGGGTGAACTGATATTCTCTCTTTCCAATCCATAGAAACCCAAATCGATTCTTTCTAATCTTTTACAAAAATCCTTTGGGGAGAGTGCTAGTAGATGTAATTGCTTCTAGTATAGATGTCACTAGAGTTGGTCTACTTCCCCTAGAAAGTCATATATTGCATCAAAATTTCATTCTCTTTTCTACTTTTTATATGAAACATCTCCAATCTTTAATTCCATAACCATCATACTTAAGAAAACAAAAGACAAAAAAAAGAAAAAAATACTTAAAACTAACTTGAAACTCTATGTGTTGATCTGGAAAAAACTAAAATAGCAAACTTGATATGTCATCTTCAAACCCATGAAAACAAATAGTAGATTTTTGCATATTTACCTTCATTCTAGTGGCTATGTTGCATAAATACAATGTTATGGATTGGATCATTGTATTATTTTTCATCCATCTTGATGTGTTTAGAGTGGAAAAATTGGATGAATTAGAGCACATGACCATTTTTATCGATCGTCCCAGTATGGAAGATCTCAGGAAAAAAACAACAAGAGAAATTTTGAGGCCGTATATAAACAAATTTTATGGCTCCAACTTTGGACCTATATTTCATAATCTACACACCGATGTCTTTCCAACAGTGCAAGAATTGTCTCAATGAAATCTAGTATGAGAAAATTATGCCTGCCAGAAGTTGACCTATCAAAATTGACCACCATAAATAGAGAGGATGCCACATCAACCACCATTATTCGTGGATAAGGAGCTATCCACAATATCATGAAGAATAATCTAGAGGAGTAAATATTGTAACGATAGTTAAGCAATGGGGTCAAACCTAACTTCTAGTAGGCTATCAGGCTGTGTTGTAACCAAGCCATTAGGAGGAAAAGGGGTTCCATTCTATTTAAGTGCATGTTCTTCCGTAGATGAGAAAAGTAGTCGAAAGTGGATAGGGAGAGAGAAAATAGAGAGGGATCGTGCATTGTAGCAGCCCATGGACCACATGTCTCTCTTCTTTGTACTTTCATCCATTTTCCATTCAGAAAAAGAAAGAAAACAACCTCACCTTCCAACTGGGTTTTCTTCCAAAAGGGTTCCCAAGTTATATCTTGTGCCAATTGTGGGTTGTGAATTCTATTTCATTGTTCTCTATTTTTTACATATTTTATCTATTGCATGCATAAACATAACACAATCGAAACCATAAATTTAAGGATAAATTAACCCTCATAGTGTAGATTTTATATTTTAAGTATAATTTCATTAGATATGCTGTGACAAATTATCCAATGGAATATCCATGGTAATTTATGGATCATCTAATATTTCATTTTGTCTTATTTTCATCACTTGCTCAACCATCACTAAACAATAAAACATCCTTCAAAATGAAATGCAGTAGGCAAATAGATCCTTCAAATCATATATCTTTCAAAATTTTGGTTCTCCTAGTCTCCAATATTGACCTACCAAGGGCTTCGACCATGATGAAAAAATAACAATGGTGATGAACTCCATCCCTCAATTAGTCCTTTAGAGGGATTGAAAAAGTAATTGATAAGCAATTAATTGGTACAAATAGGATACTAAGGATAAAGACCCCATAATCTAGTTCACCATTAAGACACAAAACCCATGATTATCAACATTAATCTCAAATGTATTCGATTAGCTCTATCATATGCCTTAGAGAGATCCACCTTAATGATAATCATTGGTAGCTCCATTAGTTGTATAAAATGTAGGATTTATTGTACAACTCCAATGGCATCATGGATTTTCCTTCCATGAAGGAGACCAAACTCTTCCTTAGACTCATAAAAAGAAATCACACTTAAAGCTATATATATATATATATATATATATATATATATATATATATATAGATATATATATCCACACAAGAATTTGGGTTTGAAGTCAAAGGGAACCAAATTTCCTTTTTAGGGATCCTTGTAATGCAGGTTATCTTAAAGGCTCCCACAACCTTTCATGTATGCCTTGATTCCTCTACTACCCTTAACAAATATTATTCTATAAGATCTACATAGATCCCTATCCATCCATTTGGATGGGCACTTTTTATCCTTCCAAATAGATTCAAGAACCATTTTCAATTCTTCCATGCATATTTCCTCCATCAACCTCTCAATTGATTCCTCGATCACAAAACTTGGAAATAAGTGGCCATCTTTACAATTTATGCTTTATTGGCTATATTTTTCTTCCTTGGAGACCCCCTAAAAGTGTGTCATGCCTAGATCAACAATATCCTTGAAATTTCTAGCCTTGGATCCATACTCTCTTTGCATTTCCCAAATAGCATTATGCTTTTTCTGTGACTAACATGATTGTGGAAATACTTAGCATTTTCATTGCCCTTGGCCACCCATAAATCATTTGTCTTTAGCCCCAAAAAGATCCCTTGTCTACTAATAGGTTCCTTTTAGTTTGTTCCAAAATCCATACTATTTCTTTCGTATCTTCTACATTTTGATCATATGCCTCAAATATTTGATTTTCAACTATGATTAATGCTTTATTCTTCTTCCTTCATTCAATCTGTGCCCAAGGCAATACTATTTTTTTAACTAACTTAAGGTCTATGACAAAGTTGAGACTTGTTGACTCCCTTAACTCAACATCATAGAACTTCCATTAAGATTTGATCATGTTTATAAATCTTCATCTTCTAACTAAGTAAAGTTGAATTTAAATGCCTTGGAGGTTATCACCTTCTCTTGCACTCTAGAGCAATATTTTTTGGATGATTTGATTCACCATCAAGCACCACTCATGATCTAACCTTGAATAGACTAGACATGATGGACTCTGAGACTAGGACTGTATCTGAGTTTCTCTACACCTTTGCATCTCCTATTTCTCATGTTACTTCAAGCATGAACCATTCTAATTTCTTTGACATCCACCAATATAGCCTCTTCAATCATATTCAAAACGAAATATGACAGAGGGTTTTCTTTGGTTGCATTCCCCTAGTTTTAACCCTTCGATGGTAAACTTTAAATCATCTCCCAAAATGACCTTCCTACTTCTAAAAAATATCATGTCATCTGCATTTCCCATAAGGCCACCTTCTCTTTATAATGCCCATATATGCTGGAAACATATAAAATTTCCCCCTATCTCTAAGGAGGAGTTATGCTCTTATAATTGAGTCGAAAATCATATACTTGTCATTGGTGTCTTCTTACAACTACTAACTTGTTCCCTATATCTTCCTACTAAATCTACAAAAAGAAAAATCACAATCCCTCAATATATTAGGCAAATCTTCAAGTATTTTTTTGTCTTCCCCCATGGTTTCTTGGATTAAGACAATATCATATTTGTGTAATTGTGGCTAAACTACCTAGTGTCATATTTTTTTAGGAACTACCCAAACCTTATAATTGAAAGACAATAAAATCATGCAGAATCTTTCATGGCTTTGCCTAATTTAAGGGTGATCTGTACACTGTGGTCCATTATATAGTTCATCATAGTGGATTTGATAAAATAAACTAAAATCTACACTATGAAGGTTAAATTCCTATATATTCTAGATTTGTTGATTACTAAAAAAATTTGTTTGCTTATGCATGAAATATATAAAATGCAAAAAATACAATTACACACCATCCACACTGAATATAAGGATTTGTTGTAGGAAAACTTTATAGGAGAAAATCCAGCTAGAAGGTGAGGTTGTCTTCTTTCATTCTAGTATGGAAATAATTCAAGTACAAAGGAGAAGGCACATGCACTCTCTATGGAGTTACCTGAAAATTATGGCTTGTTAGGTTGCTACAAAATACTAACCCCCTCTATTGTATTCTCTAACACCCACTCCCAATAACTTTTCTCTACAATGGAATATGATACAATAGTAGAGAAGGGAACCCCTACTCCTGCTAATGGGTTGGTTTTAACATCTGCTCACTAGCCAACTAAGGGCCAAGTTTGACTCCTTCAACTCTTAACTAGAGTTACAACCTTGACCCTTCTAGAGTCTTATTCGTAGCCTACACATGGTTAACCCTTTTTGCATGAGTAATGGGGGCTAATGTGGCATCCTCTCGAACCATGAGGCATAACTTTTGAATATGAACATTGATTGACATCTTTCTTGCATAATTGGAAAAGTATTTAAGGGTAGAACAAAAGAAAGGTGTATGACACAAGCAATAAATTCTAGATCTATAAAAAAATCATTTAATGCCTCAAATTGACCCCATAAGGTTTCAAATCCCAATTCTCCAAACTAGAACTTGATGGTAAAACCTACAAGCTAATTCCTCCAAATTTTCCACTCTAAAAGCATCGAGATAGATAACAAATAATATAGTGATCTAATATAGATCAAAATGCCCCTCTAAGGTTTATTGTTATTTTGGTTGAATCGCTATATATTCTCTATTCTAGGTGAGGGTTCAATTATAGTCTATTCCCTCTTTATGAATGAAAAACCTCTTTTGTACAATCCAAACTTAACCCTCCTTTGGTACCTACACAATTCAACTATATAGTGGCTTGTATCTATCTCAAGAAGTATCTAATTTGATGAGGAAGTTTAGAGACATCAACCTTTGATGAATGATCTTGCACCCATGTTCCATTATAATTTTCTTTATTATGCATAGGTTTATCTAGCCCCACTACCATGGAGCACATCTCCCATGAGTTCCCTTTGTTTGGAAAGATTTGACTTCAACCCCATTTAGATATCTTTCCTATGTTGCAATCATAAGTAGAAATTTCTTTATAAACCCCCAAAACCAACAAGAATTCAGAGCCTAAGGGAAAAGCCTCTATTTCAAAATTTGAAGAGTTAGAGGGATATGTAGACTTAATAGGAATTGGAAGAGGGTGGACCTTTGATAGATCTCCCTATATTATCTCTTGCATAGAAACACATTTTTCACAAACTTAGTCGAGCCCAAAATTTGATTATCTTTCCCTTCTTTTGCCAACCACTGCAACCTTGGATCTTTAACTTTTAAAGGTTTGAAATTGAAGGAAACTCGATTGCAAGCACCCTTTCCCCATTATAAACACAATCCACCTTTTCCCATATATCAATTCCTCTAAATATTGATAATTTCTCCCTACTTATCATAACTTCCCATCTCATATATCACATGGACAAAAGTTTGGTATATTTGTCAAGGTTTAATTGAAAGTGTTTACACCCCAATGTGTCCTATATATGTTATCTTACACTAGGGGTCTAACCATCTCCAATGTTTCAATGAAGAGGTCTGACCATCAAAGGCATCCTCAACTACTTAATTATCAATTTTTATGAATTGGAAAATTTTAGACCTTAACCTTCCCATTCATGTGTAATATTTACACGAAACAATACAAACATATTTCATGCCTCTCAACTTGTTTAAATGTAATTTACTTGAAACTATACATATATGAGGGTGGGGATGACGAGAAATATTTGGTAAATTATACATATATGAGGGTGGGCGTGGGGGGGAGTATTGGGTAAATTATAATAATTTACCCAATATTTTGAGGGTTGGTGTGGGGGGAAATATTATGCAAATTACAATAACTTACCCAATATTTTTCCCCACCCCCATCCTCTTATTGGCAACCCGACATTCATCACCTTGACCACTAATCTCATCATGATCGATCTTCTTCATCTCTTTCTATTTGCTCTATTTTATTTCTCATTCCTCTCTGTGTAGAAATTCGTTGTAGATTCAAACTACTAATTGTAATTTACTAAAATAATAGACTTGAATCTACTCTACTCATTAATGGAAACAATTAAATGATCGCGAAATCACGAAGCATACAAGAGAGATAATTCAATCAACACATCACACAATTGTTTCCTAGGGAAAGCCACAGCTAAAAACCCCCGTTATCTATATATTGCATTAGTAAAAAAAATTAGAATATTACAATGCTTTGCTCAAGCCCAAGCAACCTTTGCACTATCTCTATCTATCTCACAACTTCCTAGACAAGCCCATGCCAACATTTAACCAATTTTTTGTTGGCCCAAGTCCCTATTTCCTTATGTTGTTTCCTTGGGAATTAGACCCCTATTAATTAGGGAAATTCCTCAATTGGAATTGTGTAATCCTCATATGCCTTCCTTTGACTACATGCACCAACTGTACAATTCAGATGGTTATACAACTGATAGTACATTGTCCATGAACTCCAATCCCAACTGGGTAACTCTCAGATCTAACATGCATGAATTATTTATGAGTGAATCATTAGTTTACTAGTTGATCACTACATGCAACACCACACTACATTGCAATCAACACAACACTAGTAGACCTCTCACTAGTTCCTCCAACAGTTGGAACTAGTTTAACTGATTTTAACTTAGTAAAACTGAATTAATTAATTACAACTCAAAATAAACTCAAACAATGCTCCTATAAAGTAGGAGACATTCTACATGACTCAAGTTAGACCCTCAACTCGAATTAACGGAGCCAAGTAAATCAAATTAACTTAGTTAACTAATACAAGTTGTCATGAGATGTGGAATTACAATTTTATTCCCAATTTAATTCAAGGGCAAAATTAAATTAGTATTTTCTTGTTGCAGTTTCAAAGGTGTGGTGTTGCATGTAGTGATCATCTAGTAAACTGATGATTCACTCATAAATAAATTATGCATGTAAGATTTGAGAGTTACCTAGTTGAGATTAGAGTTCAAGGACATTGTACTATTAGTTGTATAATCATCCAAGTTGTACAGGTGGTGCATGCAGTCAAAGGAAGGCCTGTGAGGATTGCACAATTCCAATTGAGGAATTTCCCTAATTAATAGGGGGATAACTCCCAAGGAAATGCAAGGAAATAGGGAATTGACCAAGCAGAAAATTGGTTACGTATTGGCCTGGGCTTGTCTAGTAAGCTATGAGATAGATAAAGATAGTGCAGAGGTTGCTCGGGCTTGAGTAAAGCATTGTAATCTTCTCATATTTTCTAACTAATGCAATATACAGATAGCATGGGTTTTTAGTTGTGGCTTTCCCCATGAAATCATTGTGTCATGTGTTGATTGAATTCTTTCTCTTGTATACTTCGCGATTGTTTAATTGTTTCCGCTGATGAGTAGAGTAGATTCAAGTCTATTGTCTTAATAAATTATAATTAGCAGTCTGAATCTACAAGGAATTTCTACACAGTATCAAAGCATAAATAACTCTAGAATAGGAGAATATGAGTTTGTCTTTTGCAGGTGAAATTGAATTTGTTGTATCATACTTTAGAGCAAGAAGGATGTCGTTCTATAGATTGAAACTTGAACATGCCCTTGATGGTAGTTTGAGCTATATTGCTGGGAAGGACATGATGGAGGTAGTGTTGGAAGACAACGAGCTTAAGGAATTCCTAGACAAAGATATTCCTATGCCTCTAGCAGCTAATGCTCAAGATCTAGTAGAGTGTATAAAATGTGTTGCAAAGGCGACAAAGATTATCCTAGAAGGAGTTGGAGATCATATTGTCTCGAACCTCCATGGTAAGAAGACTCCATATGCATAGTGGAAGGCCTTGACAAACTTGTTTCAAAACAACAATGACCACAGGAAGCTGACATTGAAGGAAAAGCTTAGGAAAATCAAGATGGATAAGGGAAACACAATACCAAAGTACTTGACCAAGTTCACCCAATGTCGGGATGAGCTTGGAAGTTTCATTCTCGATAGCCTCCCTAACCAAGCATAAGTATTATGTAATATTTGTAGATGGATTTTCTCATAAGTGTTAGATTTTCTTCATGCAGAATAAAGATTAGACATTCGTTGAATTTTGTGAATTTAAAGCACTTGTTGAGAAAGACACTAGCAGGAAACGTAAAGCTCTTAGGAGCAATAACGGTGGAGAATATTTGTTGAATGAGTTCAAGAACTTCTATGCATCAAAAGGCATTCAATGGGAATTAACAGCACCCCATAACCCACAATAGAATGGGGTGGATGAAAGAAAGAACAAAAGTATTGTGGGAGCTAAACGAGCAGTGTTACAAGATTAGGGCCTAACGTTGCACTTGTGGGTTGAAGCATGCAAAACAACTGTATATCTGCAAAACAAGAGTCCTCGTTAGATTCTCAGGATGAGTACACCAGAAGAAGTTTTTTCAGATAAGAAACTAGATGTGGCACACTTCAAGATCTTTGGTTCATTAGTTTACTGTCATGTTACCAAGGATGTAAGGAAAAAGCTAGAACCAACAATTGAGTTGGGCATATTTGTGGGGGTACACTGATACACCTCACAACTATCTCTCTATTTAACTCTCTTCTTATATCTGTTTCTTCACCGTGTCCTGAAGATGAACCACACTTGTTGGTTCAAAACGCGTCGACCAAAATCTTCAATGTGACTTCTTCCGAAAAATATTTTATACACCTCACAACTATCAGGTGTACCTGTCATCTCATAGGATGAAAGTGGTTCGTAGAGATGTGAAGTTCGATGAAGTGAAGGCCATGAGATGTTCTCTTGAGAGGGAATTTCAGTTGCATGGAGATGAGGAGCTTTTAGCTCCAAAGGAAGAACCTCGGGATGATGTGGAGTAGCCACATGCAGAGGAGCAGAGAATGGAAGCACTCACTCATGCAGAGACTTCTAGAGATGGGAGGAAACGCACTAAAGAGGTTGGCAGATTGATGCATGATGCTAGAGAGAATGTGGGAGCACCCACATCACAACGCATATAGAGGAGGTCACCAGATCAGTACATTGGCTACATGGCTCTGCTGAGCGAGAGTGTAGAGACTGAGCCATCCTCATTCGAGGAAGCAGTGCAGAAACCAATATGGGTTGATGCCATGGTTGAGGAGTATGACTCCATTATCAAAAACAGTGTTTGGGAAGTGGTCCCAAGACCAATAGACAATTCAATGGTGAGTTTCAAATGGATTTACAAGGTAAAACAAGCAATATACGGGAGTGTGGAGAAACAGAAGGCTAGATTTTTGGCTAGAGGGTTCTCTCAGGTGGAGGGAATTGATTACGAGGAGACCTTTGCTCCAGTAGAAAGGTACTCTTCAATCATATCTATTCTAGCACTTTCAATGCAGATGGGATGGAAGATACATCAAATGGATGTGAATACAACATTCCTCAACGGTGTGATTGAGGAAGAGGTGTACATTGAGCAGTCAGAAGGATTTGAGACCTTCAACAAAGAGTCGCATGTGTCTAGACTCAAGCAAGCACTATATGGATTAAAACAAGCACCCCATGTTTGGTACACCATGATTGACAACTATTTCATCAGGTTAGACTTCACCAAAAGTGAAGAAGATGCCGACCTTTACCATATTGTTGTTGAAGGTAAATTGTTGATTATAGTATTATATGTCGATGATTTAATTCTAATAGGTGATGAGAAGCTAGTAAAATCTTGCAAAGAGGATCTTGTAAGAGAATTAGAGATGAAGGACCTGGGGCTCATGCATTATTTCCTTGATATGGAAGTATGGTAAGGAGATGAGGAATTGTTTGTCTCTCAGGCAAGTATGCCAATGAGATAGTGAAGAAGTTCCACATGGAGAGAAATAAACCCATGGAGACTTCTCTAGCATGGAATCGGAGGAAGGAAGACGCTACTTCAGGTGAAGTAGTGGAGGATACTATTTACAGACAACTTGTGGGTTCACTTATGTATTTGGTGAACACACAACCGACCATATGTTTTGCAGTTAACCAAATTAGTCAAGCAATGGTTAAGCCAACTGAACTATATTGGAAGACAACTAAACATGTGTTGAGATACCTTAGAGGCACCACTCAATTTGGTATTTGGTACAAGCGAACAGAGGGAGTGAAGCTTGAAGGCTTCACTAATGTAGATTGGGAAGGGAGTCCATCCAACAGGAAGAGCACATCAAGGGGAATCTTCAATATTGGGTCAACAACCATTTCTTGGTACAATAGGAAGCAGAGATTAGTTGCACTCAGTTTGGGAGAAGTATAGTACATGGCTGCTAGTCTACCATCTTGTGAGGCTATTTGGATGAGGAAAATCCTTGTTGGGTTATTTGGTCAGCATCTACAAGATTGTGTGCAGAGGAGAATCATGTTGCTAGAGTACATTCATACGGAAGAACATGATGCAAATATTTTGACAAAGGCATTGTCAAGATGCAAATTTGAGTTTCATAGAGGCAGGATTGGGGTAGCAGATAATCCCTTTCTTGTTGAGAGGGAGTGTTGAAATGCAACAAGAAAATCCTAATTTAATTTTGTCTTTGAATTAAATTGGGAATAAAATTGTAATTCCACATCCCACGACAACATGTATTAGTTAACTAAGTTAATTTGACTTAGTTGCTCAGTTAGTTGAGTTGAGGGTCTAACTTGAGTCATGTAGAGTATCTCCTACTTTATAGGAGCCCTGGTTGAGTTTATTTTGAGTTGTAATTAATTATTTAGTTTAACTGAGTTAAAGTTAGTTAAACTAGTTCCAATTGTTGGAGGAACTAATGGGAGATATGGTAGTGTGGTGTTGCCTGCAACGATCAACCAGTAAATTGATGATTCAATCATAACTAACTCATTCATGTCAGATATGAGAGTTACTGAGTTGAGATTGGAGTTTAGGAATTGTGTACTATCAATTATATAATCATCCAAATTGTAAAGGTGGTGCATTCAGTTAGAGGAAGCCCTATGAAGATTTTGCAATTCCAATTGAGGAATTTCCCTAATTAATAGGGTGTAATTCCTAAGGAAACAATGCAAGGAAATAGGGACTAGGGCAAGAAAAAAAATGGTTAAGTATTGGTCTGGGCTTGTCTAGGAAGTTGTGAGACAGATATAGATAGTGCAGAGGTTGCTTGGGCTTAAGCAAATCATTTAATCTTCTCAAATTTTCTGACTAATACAATATACAGATAGCAGGGGTTTTTGGCCGTGTCTTTCCCCGAGAAATTATTGTGTAATTTGTTGATTGAATTCTTTATCTTGTATGCTTCGTGATTGTTTAACTGTTTTCACTAATGAGTAGAGTAGATTCAAGTCTATTGTTTTAGTAAATTACAATTAACAGTTTGAATCTACAAGAAATTTCTACACGCGCTACTAGACCTCCCACTAGTTCCTCCAATAGTTGGAACTAGTTTAACTAACTTTAATTCAGTTAAACTGAGTTAATTAATTACAACTCAAAATAAACTCAACCCAGGCTCCTATAAAGTAGGAGACACTCTACATGACTCAAATTAGACCCTCAACTCGAATTAACTGAACTAAATACGTCAAATTAACTTAGTTAACTAATACAAATTGTCATGAAATGTAAAATTATAATTTTATTTTCAATTTAATTCAAAAACAAAATTAAACTAAAAAAAATTGTTGCATTTTCAAAACCGCATAATTCTTAATCCAATTTGTTTCATTACTTTTTTTTTCCTCATCTATATAATTTAGTTTACTAACATTTTCTTAAACGCTCCCCTCCCCTCCCCTCCCCTCCCCTCCCCTCCAGTTTACTAACATTTTCTTAAACCTCCCCTCCCTCCCCTCCCCTCCCCTCATCTCATCCCTCCACTCATGGTGTGATTATTAGGCCTTCTGGTGTGATTATTAGGGCCTTCTCTTTGAGACTATTTGGTTCGAAGACGATTCTATAACCAAACGATGTATAGAGGGTTCCGAGGGAAACCCAAAGCAAGCGTAGGATGTTCACACATTGATATTAAAAACTTCGATTTACTATAAATGAAATATGTTAATAAGGAGGGTTTAAGCATTAAATAAAACCCATAACTCGATCATTATCGTGCATGACAATTAGTGTTATGATCACAACATCGTGATCCCTTTGACTCCTTGAAAACAAATAAGGTTACATAATATTGGTTACTAATATATTCGAGTCACTCTATATAAAATATTAAATATGATACAATATCATAATAATTATTATCCTAAACTATAAACTATAATGATAAAAAAGACAATAAATAGGTTGCCATGATTATTTTCATGAATTATAAATGAAAAAGAATACTAAAGAGACTAATTAAACAAGAGCTATAGTGATAATGTTATTGTTTTTGTTTCTCTGCACATTGTTACCACATAGCTCACATAGCTCCCATTATAATAATAAGTTAATAAAAAAAAAGAAATAAATCATTAATTAAATAATAAAAAGATAAATAACTTGGAAAATAATTGATTTTTCATAAATATATTTTAATAAAATATTATTTTAAAAATTGTATAGCAATTTCTTATTATCAAAATATTAAAAAAATATATAAATACAATTAATTTATATTGGTGAAAGATTGATGTTTTAGACGGCAATTATTTTTTTTAATCAACTTAATCTTTTTCAAAACTTTGATGAAAATAAAATTATTTTGAAATTTAAATTATTTTTTATGTTAATTTAAAATTGTTTTTTTTCAATTTTTTTTTTAATTGTAAATATTTTAAAAAACTTCATTTCAATTATTTTCAAAAATTTAATTTGAGATTTTAATATATCTTTTATCAAATTTAAATTCCTCTATCTAAACTAATTTTAAAATTGAAGTAATTTCATTTTCACACTTTAAATAATATTAACCATATAAAGTTATATATCCATACAGATTTACATTGCAATGACACATAATGCAATTTCAATGTTTATGAAAGACACATTAACTAACATATAAACACTATTTTATAAAAGTTTGTTTTTAATAAGATATATAAATACCATTTTATGGAAGTTTTTACTTACATAAATAAAATTTTCATTTTCAAAGAATATACGTTGGATATACATTGAAAAAGAATATACTTCCACTTATATGTATAAAATGTTCATTTTCAAAGAATATATTTGATAAAATATCTAATTATATGTTATATAATATGTTATGAGATTTTTGGTTTGATTTCACCATTTATATTATGTCACAATACTTAGAGTGGTACCATCAATGAACCACAACATTTCTTATGTATGTGAATACAAGGCCATCCCAAGTGTCAATTTTGTTAATAAAAAAAAGAAGAAGAAGATTAATCTAATAACCAAATATTTTAAATTATAAAACCCTCGTCAAAAACCTTATTATCCCTGCAATAGCAGGGTATAACGCATTCGATAATGCGTTGACCTTGTTATTATCCCTACGTTAACTAAATAATAAACAAAAAATATGTAAAATATACATTATAAACATTTTTTTTAATATTTTAATTCTTTTTTTTTTAATTCTTATTAGTTCTCTGTGTTGGAGTCTTATTATACAATTATGTTTGCACCGTCACTAGTTGCATTTGCAGTACCAGATAATACTACCAATACTGACACCCACCAATACAGATTACACTTCACCTTTACATAGATTTCAAAACCAAGTTCACGTACTATGAAGGCTAGGTGTAGTCACGGGAATAACTAACCATAAAAAAAAATAAAAGAAGTCAACACTATTAGGGAAAGTGGAGAATGAAGGAATAAATGCTTTAAATTGCGTAGAGTCAATCATGATATATGAAGATTCCAATAGCTATGTGAATACTTATATGCAATAAGAAAACAATTAAATTGATTACGTATTATGACTTTTCTTATATTTTTGGGGGATTGCATTCTAAGTAGCATTTATCTCACTCAACATCTCAACATCCATGCATGTTGAAAGTCCTCATTAGTACAAACTAAGCTTATTATTTGAAAGATAATGCTTTCTTTTTTATTTGTTTTAAAGAATGGTTATCATCAGAAGTAAATTTACATATTTACTTCCACAAAGACCACGCCATGTGACTTGAAAGCCTTCCTCTAAGCTTTAATAAAAATGTACATGTTTTAACATTTGTTGCTTCATATGACGTCACATTTTGATATATATTAAATAATATATATATATATATATATATATTAATATATATAATATTATATATATATATATATATAATATATATAATATATACACGCACACAAACTTGTAGCCCAACTTTAAAATACACAACTTGGTTAAATTATTGTAAAATACCACGTTAAATTAATTGTGCTTTCATATGTATGTTTCTGATTCGAATCATTTATTGAATTGTCTGTTCAATTTAATTATTATTTTTTAATATAATAATGAATATGTTATTTATAAATATATGTGTGTGGGTTTTTACTTTTCAATGTTATTTATTTTTTATTTTATGAAAAATTCAAATAATTAATAATTAATAAAAAATGTAAATTATAACGAGACACAACTTTATTATAAATATGTACTAAATTTATTATAAATATGTAATAAAGGGTACATTGACTAAATTTGATGAAATGAGGCTAAATTGTTTTGTTTTGTTTTTTTTTTGTTTTTTTTTTTCATATTAATATGTTCTTTTTCTTTAAAGGCATTTAAAATGTTCACAAATATAAAATGCTCATAACATTGATATCTAATATTTTCTTATTATTTGAGAGACCAATATTACTAAACTTTAAAATAAGTATAATCTTTAAAATTTCCGCCGATCATAATATAGTATATTAAAAAAATCAAATTATTTTTATTTCTCAATTCTTTTCACCTAATAAATTTAAAAAATTTAACTTTCCATATTTAAAAAATTACATTTAAATAAATGATAACATGTCATGTTCAAAACAAAAGACATAGAAACTTTTTAACAAAATCGAGTATCATTTTCTATGAATTGAATAAGGCCTTAATATAAGACTATCCCTTTCACTACATATAATTTTAATAATAACTTTTAAAAATAATATGATGAGTATATTTATATTGTGATTAACATTTGGATGTTCCAACTTAGACATTTTTGTGACTATGCAAGGCGCTTGGTTTTACCGCATTAAACACAAGTATAAAAATGTTTCAATTTAACAACCTTACAATTTTACATTATGATTGATCTATTGCGAAAAGTTTGTGATTTTGTAAAATGATTTGGTCAAAATAATATTAGCTATGAAACAACTAAATTAAAAAAGATGATTCATGAATGTTAACACAATTAAACTCAACACTTCACACTCTACACACATAGAATGTAAAACTAAGGCTTATACTTTTCCCATTATTATGATTACATCTCTTTCAATCACCCCAAATGAAAGTTTCATTTTTCACTCTGTTTTAACTATATTTAAATTAAGCGAAATTATCTACAATACAGCCCTTGCTCAAATGTGATAGTTGGTTCATGCATTTTAAGGTTCAATAATTAAACCAAGACATAGAGAACGCTAGCTATGCGACCTTGTTTAAAAAAAATAATTATTTCACTTAAGAAAGATGAATGGCTCCACCTACACAACTTATTGCATCAAAATTTTAGGGAAAAATTTAATACATGTCACTTGTCAATCTCCATACTGAGTGGGTAAGTTACAAGTATGAATGTAATTTTGTAGAATAAATTTAGCATGTCAAGGCCATCCATTATTTGCATAGACACCATATCTGCCATGTTATCCTTTTGGATTTAATTGTTGATAACCTCTGACACATTGAACTCGATATTTGTGGGTCGCCAAATAGTCCACAATCCCTCACGAGTCGATAACATCACATTAGGTATAGGCATGCTAGAGAATCCACGTATGTGATTCCAGTTGGCCACTGGAGGATCAAGCTCTATTGCCACATCGTGTTGAATGTTAGAGCCCTTGGTGAAGGGGGCTAACCATCACAACATACATATATCATGTTATAGGCCAGAAATATGGTGAATGTGACCAAAATTGAAGCGTATGGGAGTTATAACCACAAACATTTTTCGACAGTGGTTTATCATGGGAAAGTTTGAGAGTATGCAGAGCAATTGGGGTATGAGATGATTTGATGCCTTGAATAATATCAAATTCATACAGTGGCACAATCCCTTGGTTGACGCATGGATTCATTGAAACGTCAATACAAATTTGTTTTAGAGCAGGTGGATCAAAGTATTGGTTTACATTATTCTACTGTAATCTATCTCTCGTGAGTATATAGTTGTTCTGCGCTTATATCTCTATTGGCATGCCTATTAGGTACTTTGAAATCCTTGATCACATTCCATGTGCACAACACTAACAGTGCTTTTTCTCAAACCTTGCACAGGAGTTATCTTGCATGCCTAGTTTATTGATTCATTTCCTTTGGCCTCCGTCGTGTATGAAGTTTGTAATTGGGCCTTGCGATGATTGTCGTGCCCAACATCTATTCCTCTTCACTTGATGTTGTCGCAGAGATTAGGGATACCTCTATTCCTGTCAAAATATATTGGTTCGTTGCATGGCCCCCTTGCAGACCATTACTGTTACCACCTAATTGATTATGCTGCTGCTTTTCTCTGACCAAACATATAATTATGAAGTGGTTGGCCAACTAACGTCTTGCTTTGGGTTATGTAGCTTTGGTGCTGGTGGCGGACAAACATCAACGACCATAACAACTCAAAACTTAATGGTTAACTATGCAAACAAGAAAAAAAATTGCTTGTACTGGTGAAATTAATGAAAAAAACGATATTATACGTCACTATGCAGTGATATAATAAAACCCATAACTAATGACAATTATTACTATGCTCACAACATAGTTTATTATTACTATACTATGCTCATGACAATTGTTACTATGCTCACAACATGAGTTATCTTGCATGTCTAGTTTATTGCTTCATTTCCTTTGGCCTTAGTCATGTATGAAGTTTGTAATTGGGCTCTGCGATGATTGCCATGCCCATCATCTATTCCTCTTCACTTAATGTTGTTGTATATACCTCTATTCCTGTCAAAATATTGGTTCATTGTTTGGCCCCCTTGCAGACCATTACTGTTATCACCTAATTGATTATGCTGTTGCTCTTCTCCGAACAAACGCACAATTATGAAATGGTTGGTTAGCTAACGTCTTGCCTTGGGTTATGTAGCTTTGGTGTTGGCAGCAGGGAGACGTCAGCGGCCATGAAAACTCAAAACTTGATGGGTAATTATGCAATTATGAAAAAAATTGCTTATACGGGTGAAATTAATGAAAAAACCGATCATATACGTCACTATGCAATGACATAATAAAACACATAACTCATGACAATTATGACTATGCTCACAATATGATGACCCTCTGGAAAACAAGCATGAACCTTTTGGAAAACAAGTAACTTTGGAAAACAAGCATGAACCTTCTAGAAAACAAGTAAACTTACATGGTATTGGTTAATCATTCAAAGTAAAATAAAGCCTATACGTTTTGTATTGTTTTTGTGAATCTTTTTTATTTGTTATTATTTATGAGAAAATATAAGGATGAAAACTAATAATGGCAATAAAGTAAAAAATATAAAATTAAATATTTATGTACAAGTTCTTTTAGTTTTTTTAGTGATCTAAAAAAATTAGAATTAATATAAAAAATATACAATTATTTTCTTATTTTGTAAATGTTATAGTAATGATAATGATGATGTTTATTATTATTATTTTTTGTATTTAAAGGCAGGACTTGTACTTATATGAGATGAGGTTGATTTCCACTGCTACCACTAAGGTGAACGCATGTGTATCCCAACACATGACTCACATGGCTAATCAGGGGGATATGAGATATGAACCTCGAACCACATACATCACAAATACTTCATATCACGACAAGCGTCAATTGAACTACCCCAAAAGACAATACTTATTATTATTATTGCTTTTTTGTTTGTCAAGTTGTTTGTATTCTCTAGAGATGACTACAAGCTTAACCTTTGGCTTGAGAAACTGCGACGTGGGGGCATCTAAGCCGTTAAAATCACTTGGGGATTACACCCGACTTGGGCCACACCAGCTTTTAACATGACTAGACTTTTGCCTACGAAATTTTGAATCACATCATTGAGTGACTTAATATTATACCCCATCACCATCTACTTTACACCCTGTTAACACAATACTTATTATTTAAAAAAAATAATAATTTTACTAAACAAAATTATATAGGATAAAAAAATTATAAATATGAAGACTAACATACTTTCTAAATCAATTTAACATTAATGAAATTATAAAATTAGTTAATATCATATTTTATATTATTAAAAATAAAATAAATTAAAAAAATATGATGGTTATCCTTTATTTCCATTAAATTATACATTTATAAGTTTATTTATATCAAATATTTTAATTTTTTTTATTAAGTTAATCATGCTACTTTATCATTCAATTTAAGTTACCTATGTAGGGTGTTTGTCCCTACAATGATTTTTTCATAATATCATCTCTATTTTACCAATAAATTTAAGTTGCAAATCGACAGTGTTTTGTTTAACCATTAAACCGCCCTAACGCAATTATTCTTTCCCAACTAAACCATAGCCAAACCACCATATTCCAGTTCTGTAACGCACCAAACTGTGGTCTCTGCATCATGGGAGCATCAGTCTGGAGCCTTCCGAGCTCCTCGCAATGTATGTATATTTTGATTTGGGGTGGGGAATAATTTTGTGTCAGCTGTATTGGAGATGGCACCAGAGCGTATCGCATCACCATCGAATAAGATAAAGATGTTTGGAGATTACATGGCAACGAAGGTGGTAGGGGCGGGGTCCTTTACAGAGGTATGGAAGGCCAGGCATACACTCCACGGCAACCAGGTGGCTATAAAAGATGTCGATTTGCAGAAGCTCAATAAACATCTCAGGGATTGCCTTGACTGCGAGATCAAATTTCTCAGAAGCGTCAACCATCCCAACATCATCCGTCTTCTAGAAACAATAGAGGTAATTTCTTTCTTTCTTTTCCCTTGATTGGCGTCGCCGGGTTTTGAACCTGTTTATGTTCTGCGAGGCTCACCGTAGCATCTTCAGGGAAAAGATAAATATAACAACGCCTAAAATATAAATACATTATCTTCGGAAGAACATGTTAAAGATTATATGATTTGTTATCAACCTTTAAAATGCACGTTTTAGGAATAATTTAGTACCATGATGAAACCCATGGTTGGGTTGTTATCTCCCTGCCGAGTTTAATTTCTTGAGAGTGACATGATGATGATATAATAGTTATGTGGCCATAAATGTGATTTTGTATTGATACTCACACTTGCCCTTGGGCTGAGAGAGGATGAGTTCCCTAACAAAGAAAATATAGGCTTATTATTATTATTAGAGGAATTCAACTTGTCCACGGCCATGAGGGCAAGGACAATTACTGGGCTGAGCCAATTTGTTACCTTGCTGGAAAATTGATACGTATTAAAAAGAAAAATGTTTTATTTTTATTTTTTAGAATAACATGGATGGTGGAATTTACGAAAACTAGTGCATGTCCAATGGTGTTATGGAGCTAGGGCAGATTTAGAACAAGGGTTTGAATATGAAATTACAAGATGTGTCATTGCAACATTGAAATTAGGAACAAAGGGCAGCCGTAGCTTTTATAAACAATATAAATAATACTAGAAGATCCTAATAATCCATGAAAAGAGTAAAGGGATTGAGAAACTTCAACCTAGCTAATGTTCTTGTTAAAATTGGCAACTAGGGCCAAACTCCAGATGGGTCATCTTATTTATGACAGCTGATATTTTCTTGGATTCCTCTCTACGAGAGGTGTGATCTAAAGATCATCCGATATCGACATGTAAAAATGAAGGTATGAATTTATTTATATTATTGACAAATTGTCAAGGTTGGCCAGCAAGCAAAACAGACAAGTTTACCCCAGTTCATCCTCAACATTGCATATAAAAAGAGGAGACCTCAAGTCACTATTTCATCATCTCATCTTCACTCCTCTCTCTCTCCTCACTTGATTGGGTACGCAGATTAGGGCAGCCATCTCTCACACATGCAAAGGAAGAAGGAGTTGACTGCGTTGATTGAGCTGCAGGGAGACTGTTTGGGCATTGAAATTGAGGTGATTCGACCTCTGGTTTGACCAACGTTGATTTTGGAATTTCTAAGTCTAACTGTTAGAAATTCTTCCTGTACTATTTGATTTATTTCTTCCTACTTGTTCAGTGATTTAACAAGTTATTTACCATGTAAATACTGAAAATAAATACAAGTACAGCATCAACACATAAAGAAAACAACGTTGTTTTTGGACTACTGTCCCCGGAAAAACCCAATGCTAGAAAACCGGTGCAACTATTCAAAGGGTTTTATCATTATGTAGTTTTAGAATACAACTAGGGTGCTAAAAATGGTTCACCCAACAGAGAATGCCCTTGGTAGTAGTACCTCTCAGTCGGAGACAGATATTTCGGCTAAATCACCGGATGAACGAACCCACATCAACAATTGCAGCTTCTGCTGCTCTTCGTCACCCTGATAGGGACCGCGTCACCCTATCTAGCTCTCCAGCTCTAATCTGTCCCACGAAAATCTCCCAGCGTTGCCTCTAAGGCATGCGTCAACCTCTCTATCCCAGCATCTACCTATCTGGCCTAGCGTCAGCCTCTCGGGGCTCTACGTCAACCTTTGGAGCCTCTGCGTCTCACACGCTGGCCTTGGCTGCCTTTGCGCAGCTCCTGGCTGCCTCTGTGTGGCCTCTGGTTGCCTCTGCACGGTGGCCTCTAGTTGGCTCTACGTCAACCTCTCCCCAATTCTGCGCTGATTCTCCCAGTACTAACTCTGCCTCTTTGCTATGTATTAATTGCTCCTCAGCTGCAACTCAGATCACTTCACTCAATTTCCTCAGCAAACACTGCCCCAAAAAATCTGGCCTAGCGTTAGCCTCTCGGGGCTTTGCGTTAGCCTTTGGAGCCTCTGCGTCTCACACGCTGGCCCTCTCTGCCTCTGCGCAACTCTTGGCTGCCTCTGCGTGGCCTCTGGCTGCCTCTGCATGGCTTCTAGTTGGCTCTGCGTCAACCTCTCCCCGCTTCTGCGCTGATCCTCCTGGTACTAACTCTGCCTCTCTGCTATGTATTCACTGCCCCTCAGCTGCAACTCAGATCACTTTACTCAATTTCCTCAGCAAACCCTGCCCTAGAAAATCGAGTTCTTGATCTCTTTCGGTGTGTTCTCTAACTGACCCTCAAGCCTCCTCTTATAATTTTCTCGTTGGTCCATCAATGATCGAGATTAAATCTCTAATCAACGACTAAGATTAGATTTGGCTTGATCCATGACTTTTGGAACCTTCTATCCTAGTTTTATATTAATTCACATTAATATTTTATTTTTCCTAAGTTTAGACTTAGGAACTCCATTAAAAATATTAATTATTTTAATATCTCCCAAACCGGTTAGAGTCTGCCCAAACCATTTTTGGGTCTTGGAGATCTCATGTGCTTTAGCCTCTCCACCAATTTCCGTGGTTAGAGCACATCTGATGCTACCCCAAATCAACAATTGACTGCCTTAGTTGTTGGCTGTAGTTTGACTTCAGTTGACCAGAATTTGACTTGACATTTTCAGCCTGTTTTGGACTGTTTGGGTTTGCTGTTGGAGGCCGAAGTTGACTGGGTTTGACTGAGCTGCTTAGAGGAAGAATTCTACCCTGTTTGACCACTGTTGACTTTTTTGGTTAGGGCTTTTTTGCTGTTGTCATAAATTATCAGATTTGTAAATTTGTACTATCTCTCTCTGTTGAACTATTGAAGAATATAAGAAGAATTGACCAAGGGTTTCCCCACATTGGGGTTTGTCCCTGGTTGGTGCCACATCTTGTGTCCTCTTGTCTTGGCTTGTCTTCTATTGTTTATGTTTATGTTCTATTTGCATTTTACTATCATGCTGATGTGATTGCTAAACTGGATATTGGGCTAGTAAAGAAATTGAAGTAAATTGCTCTTAAGCATAGAACATACCAAAACTTAACATGGTATCAGAGCTAAGGTGAAGACAAAGCCCAAGCAAGAGTGAAAGAGCAATCACCGAAGACAGTTGGACAAGGACAAAAGGCTCAATGAGTTCCTCATCCCACTTCTCGGCTGAAGACAAGTTCCGTGAAAAGTCTGACTATCATGGATGGAAGATGTCTCTTGATTTGGCATTGGAAGAACAAGGAGTGTTGGATTATATGAAGGGGGAAACTCCCTGAGCCTCCTTCAAATGCATCAGTTGCTACAAAGTCCAAGTACAATAAGGCTGAAGTCAAAGCGAAGAAGATTATCAAAGATTCCATTGACAAGTGTCTGGTGGCCTACATCTTCGGTTTGAACACCTCCAAGGAGATCTACAACAAATTGGTCAACATGTTCAAGGTTAGTGATGCAAATCAAATTTTATTTCTCAAAAATAAGTTGAAGGATATTAAGAAGGGCAAGGACGAGGATATTCAATCCTACTTCTTATACTTTCGCTTGGAGAGGTCATTCCTGACAGGGAACTTACTATCACTACCCTTGGAGGACTCCCAACCGAGTGGTATATATTTAGAACCACTATTCTCAATAATGATCGAATTCCAGGGTTTGAAGAATTGATGTCGAGATGCATTCAAGAAGGGACAAGAATGGTGGAGCAAGAAATGCCTTCTAATAGAGGCAACCCCACTGCTTTCTCCGCTCATGCCAAAAGGAGAAATAATGCAGGGTCTAAAGGTCACTTCAATGGAAAGCTTGGATCTAAGGGTGGAAGGAAGGGCAAGTGCTTTGTTTGCAATAAATTTGGTCACTATGAAAGGGAGTGTCCAAATAGAAGGGACACATCACATGACGATGATCACAATCATTCCAGGGGTAACTTCAACAACAACAATCAAAGGAATGATAGGTTCAATGGCAAAGGAAAAAGGAATACGGGACATCAAGGAATGGTCAACCCTCCAAGAAAGCAAGGAACTCCAGGCATGAAGAATCAAATGTTGTTAACAATAAGCAAAAGGAATGCTATCTTATATCAACCCTCTCCACTACCTCTCCACCAGACACTTTGGGGAATTGGCTAATTGATAGTGGTGCCTCAAGGCACTTCACCAGATACAAGGAAGCTCTATCTAATCTGATAGAGGAGGAGACAAACTTGGAGATTATCCTTGGAGACGATGCCACCTGTCCCGTGAAGGGAGTAGGGAATGTTACCCTTCAATTGAATCAAGGCAACACGATTCATTTACAAGAAGTTCTATATGTACCTGATCTCAAGAAGAACCTGGTGTCCATTTCGGCAATGGAAGACAAAGGATACAAGGTGGCATTCACCGATGGAAAGGTACGTGTTTGGAAAAAGAATTTTAAAGATGCTTTTACTCTTGGGTTTAGGGTTGACACTTTGTATCAAGTTGGAGGAAGTTCATTGGGAGCCATGTCTTGCGACACATCTCTACAATCTGGACTATGGCACCGGAGGTTTGCCCATCTTCATTATAAGGCTCTACCCGATGTGAGACAGATGGTGACAGGTATGCCCGAGTTCAAAGTAAAGCATGAAGGTGTATGTCCGGGATGTGCCGAAGGAAAAATTACAAGGGGATCATTCCCCTCTAGTAATAGCAAGACCACAGATATATTGCAGTTGATCCACTCCAACATACCTGGTATGATGCCCGTAAACTCTTTGGGAGGATACTTATATTATCTCACCTTTACAGACGATTATTCACACAAGACTTGGATCTAATTCTTGAAAAAGAAGGATGAAGTGTTCACCTGATTCTGTCACTTAAAAGCCATGATCGAAAACCAATCCGAGAAAAGAATCAAGATATTGAGGACTGATAATGGGACTGAGTACTAATCAAATGAATTCCATGATTATTGCAGAGAAGCTGGCATTAAGAGGGAGACCACAACACCATACACTCCCGAGTAGAATGGTGTGGCTGAAAGGAAGAATTGTACTATTGTGGAAGCTGTTCGTGCCATGCTTCATGATCAAGGGCTTCCAAAGTTTCTATGGGCCGAAGTTGCGAATACCACTGTGTATGTTCAAAATTGATGCCCTCATCAAGCATTGGACTCCAAGGCTCCCGAAGAAATGTTCACTGGTAAGAAACTCGATGTCTCTCATTTTAGAATTTTTGGAAGTCCCGTATATTTTCATGTGCCGAAAGAGAAAAGAAGCAAATTGGGTGCATCAGGGAAGAAAGGAATCTTTGTGGGCTATAGCGAAAATTCCAAGGGCTATAGAATTTATGTAGCTGGTCAAAGAGAAGTTGAAATAAGTCATGATGTCACCTTTGACGAAGATATGGCCCTCAACAAGATCAACAACCTTCCTATCCCAAGGAAGGACAAAGAAGCTGACACCGGAAAACAGGGTGAAAAAGAGGACGAGAAGATCCCAGATGTTGATGAACCTATGGATCCTATTGATCCTCCTCCCCAAGAGCCCTCCTCCTCCAAGAGGAGACCCTCATGGCTTAGGGAGACTCTCGAAGATGCCGAAAGACATATTGCACCTAGGGGGACTTTCCGTGAGAACAAGAAGCCGAACATGTATCAAAGATACTTGACCGTTATGAGCATTATCATTCAAAATGATGCTTCATCATTTGAAGAAGCCGAACATGTATCAAAGATACTTGACCGTTATGAGCATTATCATTCAAAATGATGCTTCATCATTTGAAGAAGCCATGAAGCAACAAGTATGGAAGGATGCTATGAATGAAGAATACGAGTCTATTATGAAGAATGATGTCTGGGATGTGGTTCCTAGACCCCAGGACAAATCAGTTGTCACCTCTAAGTGGTTCTACAAAATCAAGCATGGAGCTGATGGAAGTGCAGAAAAGTTCAAGGCTCGCTTTGTTGCTCGAGGCTTCTCTCAAAAGGAAGGTGTAGATTACGATGAGATATTTGCACCTGTTGTTCGATACACCACCATCCGCTCGATCATAGACCTTGCTGTCTCGCAAGGATGGAACCTACATTAGATGGATGTCAAGATGACTTTCTTGCATGGTTCAATTAAGGAGGAAGTCTATGGGGAACAATCCGAGGGGTTTGAGGTTCATGATCGAGAATCTCATGTATGCAGGTTGAAGAAAGCTCTCTATGGCTTGAAGCAAGCACCTTGAGCTTGGTATGAGAGGATTGATAGCTATCTGATGAAGTTGAGATTCACTAGAATTGAAACCGATCTGAACCTTTACTTTAAGGTTGAAAATGATAAACCTCTCATACTGGTACTTTATATGGACGACTTCTTTCTGACAGGTGCAGACCCTCTCCTTCACAAATGTAAGAGTGAGTTGGCTTCTGAATTTGAGATGAAAGACCTAGGATTGATGCACTACTTCCTAGGGTTGGAAGTCTGGCAAAAGGCAGGAGAAATTTTCCTATCTCAAGGAAAATATGTTGTGAAGATATTGGAAAGATTTGGGATAGTGGACTGCATTCCTGTGACTACCCCGATGGAACTTAACTTCAAGAAGTTATGTGGTAGTGTTGTCGGACTTGAATTGGGAAATGCTTCTGAGAATCGTCTACTCATAGGAGCACTGATGTTCTTAGTGAACTCCCGTTCAGACATATGTTTTGCAGTTAATACGTTGAGCCAATATATGGTTGAGCCTCATCATATAATTGGATTGGTGCCAAGAATTTTCTGAGATATCTTCGGGGCACAATCACTCATGGGCTAAGATACACTGCTGGAGATGTGAGGTTGCATGGGTTATTCTGATGCTGATTGGGCCCACAGTGTGGTGGATCACAAGAGCACATCTGGGTGCTGTTTTTCTTTGGGTTCTGCTTCGTTATCCTGGATGAGCAGGAAGCAGAAATCGGTTGCCTTGAGCACTGCTGAGGATGAATACATAATTGCTAGTATGGCCTCTTGTGAAGCTGTCTGGTGGAGGAAGCTCTTCAGTGAGCTGTTTGGACATGTGCTGGACACCATTGTGATCCTCTGTGACAACCAGAGTGTGATCTGATTATCAGAGAATCCCGTATTTCATGATCGCTCCAAGCACATAGATATCAGGTACCACTTTATTCGGGATATGGTACAACGAGGAGCAATAAGGCTCCATCACATTGGGACTGATGAGCAGGTCGCAGACATTCTGACAAAGCCTTTGGGAAAGGTCAAATTCTTGAATTTTTGAGAATGATTAGGAGTCGTGGAGAGACCCTCTTATGAGGGTCCCGTATGATATGGACATTGAGCTCTGGGAGCTTCGGGGGGCTTGGGGTACTTCTTGGAGAGATGAACAACCATAGGGTGAGTGGTTCAGCCTTCCCCCAGTGGTTTACTGTGTACAGGGTGAGTGGTTCAGCGTTCCCCTATGAAAACCCGTGGCGACATGTAGGCAGGATGAGTGGTTCATCCTTCTCCTGCTGAGACATCCTACCCATGCAGTCTAGGACTCATGGGAAGTACCTCTCATCTGGTCAATCAGTAGGGAAATGAGGATAAAGACCATAGTACTACCTATGGATGCATCGTGTACTACTGTACTCTCTATGCTAGGATGACCGATATTGATTTGGGATCAATTGGAACTGACTTCGGGTCAGTAAGCGTGGTATCACACTCTCTTCCTGGGATTGACTTCGGGTTAATAGAGAATGGTATGATACATTCTCGATCACTTCTTCTTCTTCATAATTCAACAGAGTAGAGCAGTGCATTGATGGCAGAGATAGTACCGACTGACAGATGGAATAGCAAATGGAGTTCTCCCTAGTTGAGAGGGAGTTTTAAAATTGGCAACTAGGGCCAAACTCCACATGGGTCATCTTATTTATGAAACTGATATTTTTCTTGGATTTCTCTCTCCGAGAGGTGTAGGATTGATCTAAAGATCATTTGATTCCGACATGTAAAAATGAAGATATGCATTTATTTATATCATTGACAAACTGTCAAGGTCGACCAACAAGCAAAACAGGGAGTTTTACCCCCAGTTCATCCTCAACGTTGCATATAAGAGGAGGAGACCTCAAGTCATTATTTCATCATCTCATCTTCACTCATCTCTCTCTCCTCACTTGATTGGGTACACAAATTAGGGCAACCATCTCTCACACGTGCGAAGGAAGGAGTTGTCCGCGTTGACCAGCATTGACCAAGTTGCAGGGAGATTGTTTGGCTGCGTTGACCACTTGTGTTGACCTGTTTTGACTACAGATTGGGTGAGGCAGCTTCTCCTTGGCTCGGCGCAGATCTGGGCATTGAAACCGAGGTGATTTGACCTCTGGTTTGACTAATGTTGACTGCCCTAGTTGCTAGCTGCAGTTTGACTTCAGTTGACCATAATTTGACTGGACATTTTTGCCTTGTTTTGGATTGTTTGGGTTTGCTGTTGGAGGCCGAAGTTGATTGGGTTTGACCGAGCTACTTAGAATAAGAATTCTGCCCTGTTTGACCAGCGTTGACTTTTCTGGTTAGGGCTTTTCTGCTACTGTCATAAATTATCAGATTTGTAAATTTGTACTATCTCTCTCTGTTGAACTATTGAAGAATATAAGAAGAATTGAACAAGGGTTTCCCCACATTGGGGTGTGTCCCTGGCTGGTACCACATCTTGTGTTCTCTTGTCTTGGCTTGTCTTCCACTGTTTATGTTTATGTTCTATCTACATTTTACTATCATGCTGATGTGACTGCTAAACTAGATATTGGGCTAATAAAGAAATTAAAGTAAATTGCTCTTAAGCATAGAACATACCAAAAATTAACAGTTCTTCTTCCAACACCCTAAAGATATTCAACGTCATTCAAGTCTTCATGGCATCTTCTCTTGTGAAGAGCTCTTCCAAATTTGTAGATAATGCCAAGTATGCATGGCATTTTCTTCTCACGTGAAGAGCTCCTCCAAATATGTATATAATACCTTGAACAAAGTGTTCTTATCCCATAGTCTTCTTCAAAGGTCAAAGCATCAAATAATGTGCCTTTTCTTTATCTCAAAATACCTCTTTAAGGGTGAAATACACCTCCAAGTACGTGGAGGCTCATCCATCAAGCCAGTATGTAATATCCCTACGGGATTTTTGCCCTTAGGGTTGTAGTTTTTGCAAGATAAATTGTACTGCCTTTTCACAAAATCCCTCAAGGTTGTAGTTTTTGCAAGATAATTTGTGTTGCCTTTTCACAGAATCCCTAGGGGATTTTTGCCCTTAGGGTTGTAGTTTTTGCAAGATAAATTGTGTTGCCTTTTCACAAAATCCCTCAAGGTTGTAGTTTTTGTAAGATAAATTGTGTTGTCTTTTCACAAAATTCCTTTCAACTCCAGACAGGAATATGCAAGACATAGGTAATATACAACAATGTAATTGAGTAGTAAATTCCGCAACACAATCAATGACTCATAACAATTCAATTTAACAACTAATCCTGCTTATCACACCAGCAATTTTGAGCCTATAACAATAACAGTAGCAATACAATGTTTCACCAGCAATTCTGAGCCTATAACAATAACAGTAGCAATACAATGATTCACCAATACAATTCCGGCTATTAAATGAGTTTACCCTAGGGTTGTTGCAACAATGAGGACAACCCTGATAACATGAAACACTACTAATTAAATCCAGTTATGCTATTACTAACAACTCACTATTTATTGGACTGTAAACTTACAGGTGCCCTAGCAATTGCCAACTGGGACATTGTGTTGAATTTGTGCAACTAAGGGAGAAATTTCCTTAAAAAACCCTTGAAGTGAATTATTTTCAAGTTGCTCCACAAGTGCTAGGCTGGCTCTTCTAGATGGTCAATTTGACTTGCCTAGAAACTTACATGATGTCTAGTTGGCTTGCCTTGAAACACTTTCATTTAGATCAGATGATGGCTATATAAAGAGGCTAATCTGCTTTCCTTGATATGTAATTTGATCATGCATACATTGCTCATCTGCTCTCCTACGTGAAGGTATTCAAAGAGATGTTTAAAGGTCAGATCAAGTGAAGAAATTTCTCTTCTATCTTTTATTGAAGACTGTGATTTGGTTGTTCATTATTCTGTGATCTGAGCTCATTGATTGGTCAGAGATTATAATTGCTCTAGGCCTGTAACTAGGCCGAGATTTACTTCAGATCTGCTTCCACAGATCTAGATCTAATATATTTTAGATCTGCCTCACATAGATCTAGATCCAAGCCACCTCAGGATGCCTCCACGGATTTAGATCTTAGCCATTTTTGAATTGTGATTTGGTCCGAGCTTATGCCTTCACAGAGCTGTATTCTATCTCAAGTTTCAGCCTTAGAAGGGAAGAATATATGAGATCTGTCTCTGTGGTATGGTGAGAGGATCAACCTCTTGTTTCAAATCTAGCTGGAGGATATTGTGAAGAAGACCTTAAAACTTTTGGAAGCTATCTTGATTGATCTCTTATTGTTAGCATATCTATTGCAGATTGGCAAATCTCTTATCATCATTTGCAGATCTCTTATTATCAGTGGCAGATCTCTGATTATCAGTGGTAGATCTCTTATCATCATAGGTGATCTCTTTCGCATTGGTGATAAAGCCCTTGCATAAGTATTTTTATCTCTCTCACTGTTAGCAAATTTATTGGAAGCTTGTTATTTCGTTTTATCATTGGCAGATCTAGTGGAGATTTCTCTCTCACATTTCTGGAGATTTTTTTCTTGCATTATCGAATGCATGAATAATTGCACATAGAGCAAGTCTACTATATTGATGTTACTCGATGCTCAACACATGTGATCCGCCTAGTCAACTAACAAGATCCTCCTAGAAAAATTTGCCACTCTCTCTCCAATGTACAAAAGTGGGATGATAGCGCTGCAAGCCCTTTTGATGTACTCCTAAAGAGGGCTGCTCAGAAACGCCCAAGTGTACTCCTCTTGCTTCCTTGCTAGGAACCTCAACTGTCCCTCAACTCTAGACAACTCATTTGCTGACTCAACACACTTCATTCTAAGCTCCTTAATTTTACTATTCTGCTGCAAGATGGTGTCTCAGATTGTTTGGTCTTCTGCTTCAACACCATAAGATTTGTCCTTAAATGCTCAATCTTCTCCTGTTGACTACCTTTTGAAAGTGCTGCAGCCTTGCTGGCTGTCTCTGTGTGACTGTGTCTATTTGCACCTCATCAATGGGTGGATCCAAAGATGGATGCTCAACCACCTCCACCACGTCTCAAACTTGAGCCTTCAAGTAGCTCTCCAAGGATGGTTCATCATGCACATTGTGCATATCCTCCCCCTCATGCCTATGCACCTCTGTGTGATCTTCGTGTTGGTTCATCAATGGTGTCTCATCCCACAAGTCTCCTTGAATGTCTTCTCCTTCACTCCCTTCCTTAATCTGTTGTTCACCATCACCAATCATCAAACATGGAAGTATAACTGGGCTACTGTCAACATCTCCACATGATGGCTCATGCTCAACACCAACAGTAGAACCCATCTCACTCTCATCAGCAGGAGTCTCCTCTTGTTCTAACTCGTCCATATCACTCAAGCATGAGTGGCTAGGCTCCCAAGGTCCCTTGCAAATGGAGCAAAGACCTTTCCTCTTTAGCTCATTCTTGCTGCATGTTTGGGTCTTTGCACCTTTATCATCTCTAACTCACATTCTTCTCAACTCTTCCTTGGGCAATTGCCTTTTGAATAGTTTTATGTTTTGCTCAACCAACCTTTCAGCGAGTTCATAAGCAACGAATGAAACAACCCACTCCTTTCTCCAAATGGCCAACAATCTAGGCTGTAGCATCCTGCAGATGGCATCATGGTTACCCTTAACTCCAGCCATGATCTCTAAGATATTGAGTCTCTTCTCAATGGTAGGACCCAAGGTGTCATGTAGTTCTTGAAGTTTTCCTTCTATCAACTGGAACACATCTCCCATAATGTCATCATTGTAAGGAAGCATAGGTGAAGTTATTCTGATAATCTCACTGAAACAGGAGGCAATGGTAAGTTTGACGCCTTCACAAGGGTGCTCCAAGAATCGTTGTTGGATCAAGGCAAGCATTGTTGGTTCGAGTGCCCAAATTTAGGACCCTCAAATCTGACTAGTTCACCTTAGAAAGGTGTGACTCCAATTTTTCCAGATTAGGGAGTCTTTGCGGTTATTGTCATGTTCTTTAGATCTGGCCCAAGTGTAAAGAGCCAATTCCCTACCTCCAGCTGCTTTTACAAATCTCTGATTTGCTCCAGCTGTAGGATAGCATGTACTCCCTTTGAAAAGGGTTTGTGGTGTGGTTTTGCTCTTTGGTCCAAAGAGACATTGCAGCGCAAAGAACCAAGTGCAAGTGATGCCTCAAACTGTTGCTGGTTCTTTTTTCTTTCAAAGTCATTGAAGATATCTTTCCGATATTTGCTATGGTATTTTTAATTTCCACATTCATTTTTGAATACAAGACTTACATCAAATTTTGATTTAAGGGTTGACCCATAAACATCTCAAATTCGAATCAGCGATACTATTAAATTATGGTATGTTCTATGCTTAGAGCAGTTTACTTATTTTTTCTTCTTATTACCCACAGATTAGCAATCACATATACATAAAGTAAAGTGTAGATAGAACATTAAATGATCGACAAAAAACAAGCCAAGACAAGAGACACAAGATGTGGCGGCTAGCCCGGGACAAACCCCAATGCAGGGAAACCCCTTGATCAAATCTTCTTTTATCTTCAATAGTTCAACAGAGAGAAATAGTACAAAATCAAAACTCTGTAATTTTATATCAGCAGCAGCAAACCTTAGACCAGCAAAGTCAAGCTTGGTCAAACGAGTGGAAATTGACCTCCAATATGTTTGGTCAATTTCTGGTCAGCTAACCTTCGAACAGCCTGAAGAAACAGCCCTTGAACAACCCTGAAAACACAGTCAAACTGTAGTTGACTGAAGTCAACTTGCTGCCTCAAACTAGGGCAATCAACGCCGGTCAAACCAGAGGTCAGATCACCTTGGTTTTCGTGCCAAAATCTGCGGCCTGCCTAGGAGAGGCAGCCACACCAAATCTACACTCCTAGATGGTCAACACTTGGTCAACGCTAGTCAAAGAGATGACCTGCAGCTCTTGCGTCCTTCTTCCTGCGTCTGCCTTGCCCTACTGTGTCTTCTTTTCCAGCGACACATGTGAGAGAGAGAGAGAGAGAGAGGCTCCTTGATGCGTAGGAGAGAGAGAAGATGAGTGATTGAATGAGTTCCAAATGACTCAACCTCTCTTCTATTTATATGAAACGCTGGGCATGTGTGCCACACACTTAGCTGCTGGCCGACCTTGACAATTTGTCAAGTAATTAGAAATAAATTCATATCTCCATAAATACTTGTCGGAATCGAATGATCTTTAGATCAATCTTACACCTCTCGATGAGGGGAATCTAGGAAAAATATCAACAACGATAAATAAGGTGACCCACATGGAGTTTGGCCCTAGTTGCCAATTTTAACACTCCCTCTCAACTAGGGAGAACTCCATCTGCAATCCGTTTGACTGTTGCTACTATCCATCTATCAAATGCACTGCCTTGACCCCTGCTCTACTCTGCTCGAACTATGAAGAAGCAGAAATGATCGAGGATGTATCATACCATCCTCCACTGACCCAAAGTCAGTCTCAAAGTGTGTACCACTCTAACTGATCCTAGATCAGTATCATTGATCCCATATCAATGGAGGTCATCCTAGCATAGGGAGTACGGTAGATACAACAATGCGTCCATCGATAGTACTGCTATGGTCCCTAACCTCATTTCCTTGCTCATTGATCAGATGAGAGGTACTTCCCATTGGAGAACTAATCATCCTGTCCACAGGAGAACGAATCATCCTGTCCACAGGAGAACAAATCATCCTGTCCAATAGATGCCACGGAGAACTAATCATCCTGGTCCACAGGAGAACTAATCATCCTATTCCACAATCGCCACGGAGAACGAATCATCTTGGCCCATAGGAGAACTAATCATCCTATTCCACAGTCGCCACAGAGAACTAATCATCCTAGCCCACAGGAGAACTAATCATCTTGTTCCACAGTTGCCACAGGGTGTCACAGGGGAAGGTCGAACTTTTTACCCTGTACATAGTGCACCACTAGGGGATGGTGAGTTGCCCTATGGTCACATGTTGCTCCAAGAAGTACCCCGCGCCCCCCTGGAGCTCCCAGAGCTTAATACATCATACTCGACCCTCATAAGAGGGTCTCTGAATGACACCAAGTCGTTCTCGGAAAGTCAAGAATTTGACCTTTCCCAGGGGCTTTGTCAAAATGTCAGCGACCTGTTCATTTGTACCAATATGTTGGAGCCTTATTGCTCATGGCTGCACCATATCTCGAATATAGTGGTACCTGATATCGATATGTTTGGAGCGATCATGAAATACAAGATTCTCTGATAAACGAATCTCGCTCTGGTTGTCACACAGGATCACAGTGGTATCCAATGTAAATCCAAATAGCTCACTAAAGAGCTTTCACAACCAGACTGCCTCACAGGAGGCCATACTAGCAGCAATGTACTCTGCCTCGGTAGTGCTCAAAGCCACCGACTTCTGCTTCCTACTCATCCAGGATATTGAGGCATGATCCAAAATGGATCCATTTACCCTCTAAGTCTTCAAAATCATTCAAAATATTAAAATCATCGCATGTGCAAACCTTTTAAAAAACCCTGAAAAACACTATCGGGAGGCGAAAAACACAGGAAAACGGTGAAAACAGAGCTATCGGCGGAGCAAACAGTGAATGTACAGTAACCGTAAGATTTGGTTGATGTCCAGATCCGATCGACAAATCGCAAATCGGCGGTAACAGGCAGAGGAAATCGGAGCGCACCATATAAAACTCGCAATAGTGATCGATGCGATCAATGAGGATCGTCGATCAAGCGCGCAGATCGACGGCCCAAGTTGAATCGCGATATCGCATCGGCGAAACACCAAGGGGAAGGCTCACGGAGACCAAAGACTAGGTGACTTGCGATTGCGATATCGCAATATCGCATCAGACGCACATCGAGGAGCGAGGCTATATGCACATACATATATGCGATGCGATTGACCGAACCCGATAACATTATAAATCACATTTGATATAATTTGAGTTCCGGGAAATCGCCATTTCCTTTGTATTTGCGTATTTCGTTTATTAAACGAAATACAAAGGACGAAGCGCCGATGGGATAAGCCGGGTTCGAAAGGGTTCCTTAAGGCTATTGTATGTTATTTCAAATCCGTCATAAGCTGTTTTTACGTTATTTTCACAGTTTTAACGTATTTTTAGAATGCAAAGGGACAGGCCACTTGCGACAACGACTTGTGGGCAAACCTGATAGGAGTATAGACTGGATTTGAGTACTTTTGAAGTCCGATACAGTGTTTTTGGCAGATTTTCTCAGTTTCGAATACATTTCTCTGTGTTAACAGAGAGCGGCTGTTTCAGGGATTCCAAAGGCTCGAGGCACTCTTACGTTGCAGAATAGGTGGCCACCTCCCCTTAATGCGTTATGTAATGATTGTGTAACGCTAGAAGAGGAATTCGAGTGGATAGAGGTCGGGAGATAGAAAGCCGAGAAGGAGAAACAAACAGGCAGACCATATTAGCTTTAAAGCCACAAACAAAGAGCAAACAGAAGCAAACAATATTGAAGGCAGTGCCAAGACAGAGAGCAAAGACAGAGACAGAGAGTGATTGAGAGAGTCTGTGTACTTAGAGAAGCTTGAGAGGTTCAAACAAACTCTTGCTGTTGTATCTGTTGTGTGTTGAGATTCAAGTTGAGCTCACACTATTGTAAAACTCTGTTCTGAAGACATAATAGAGAGGTCACCATTGAACGCTGGACCAGGAGATGTAGCCCAGGAGCATTGGGTGAACTCCTTATTAAACTTGCTGTGTTTATATGTGTTTGTCTATTATGATCTTTTACTGCTTCATTGTCTATGTATTTCGCAATCTTATCGATCCATTGCATAAAATAACATAGGCAAATCTTATTAATTGTCTTAGATCTCATTAGCCAAATCAAGTGGTATCAGAGCTTTAGGTCTAAGGTTAGACAAGCTTGTGTTGGATTGGTGAATGATAATTAGGTCAAAGCTCAAATCAGGAGAAGGAGAACTGGTTGAGACTAACCCAGAAATAGGAAGAGTCTATCCTAGGAGGAAAATGGCAGAAGAAAATCCCTTTTAATAAGACTCTCAGTTCATGGACAGTTTCATGACTATGAGAGCCATGGTAGAAGAGATGTATCGAGAATTTAAGAAAGGTAGAGGTGAAGATTCTTCTAGATGGCCATTCTGAAGGAAAAGGAAAAGGAAAAGAGGCTCCTCTATCCACACCTCCTGATAGCCCTGAAAATAAAAAGAAGAAAACATCTTTGATTAAATTAGATGTTAAATTTGATTTGTCAATATATGATGGAGAATTAAATGTAGAGAAGCTAGATAACTGGATTAGACAGATTGATGTGTATTGCAGGGTGCAAAATATTGATTCAGACAGGGGTAAAATTCAGCTGGCCAGCCTACGCCTTGGAGGAACTACCTTAGTCTGGTGGGAAGGTAGGACACAAGCTGACTTGAAGAAGCATGGTAAAATTCTTTCTGTCTGGAGTGAATTTGTTTTTGCCATTAAAAAACAATTCTATCCACTAGCTTATATGCAACAAGCTATGATGAGTTGGAAAACTCTTCGCCAATTAAAAGGGCAAATTGTACAAAGCTACACCCAAGAATTTAGAGAAAGAGCTTTGATTCTACGCATTTCTTTAGACTCACCTGAAACTTTGCTGAAGTATATAGGTGGTTTGCATAGTTATTTGAGGCACACCATTCTCATGTTTAACCCTACTAGCATGGATGAGGTATCTGTTCAAGCTACACATCTAGAGGCTAGAGGCAAGAATATGAACCCAGAGATTGGGGGATCATCAAAACCCACTGCAAGTAAGAACAAGGAAAAGAGGAAGCAGAAATGGAAAGAGAGGAAGGCAAATGCTGTACAGAAAGACAAACCTTCATGCACTCACTGCAAGAAGGATGGACATGATGATGAACATTGCTGGTCTTTGCATCCAGAGTTGAAACCCAAGAAGTTCGATGGCAAGAAGAAAAAGACTGTTGGTGCTATACAGAAAGATTCGGGGTCAGACTCAGGTGATGAAACAACCATCGCAGCCACAGGTATAAAAGGTAAAAATTCTTAAGCATCTACTAGTAATTCTGCACAAACTGTTGATAACTTGATAGTGAAGAAAATGAGAGGAAAATACATGAGCTTTTTCATATTAGAGTTATTTCCAAGCATCAAAAGGTTGATACTTTATTTGATAGTTGCTCACAAGTAAACTTGATTTCTGAAGCAATTGTAAAGAAATTGAGACTACTAACCACACCTCACAAGAAGCCATATCCATTAGGTTGGGTATGTGATAAAGCAAAGCTACAAGTGACTAGACAATGTAAACTTAGGTTTTCTTTTGGGTCAACGTTTGTAGATGAGGTTGAGTTAGATATTGTTCCCTTGGATATATGTGGAATTGTTTTAGGAAGTCCTTACTTGAATGATAGAAAAACCATTTTCTATAGAGCTGAAAATAAGTATCAACTCGTTAGAGATGGAATAGAATATATTGTAAAAGCTCATAAATTCAAGAATAATTATACTCTCATAAACTCAGGGCTAATGAAAAGAATTGTAAATTCATGCAGGCAATATTTACTGATGGTTGTAAAGGAAAAAAAACCTGATAAAACCAATATATTTGAAGGCTGTGATGCTAAACAACAAGCCGATTTAGAAAAAATCGTTTCAGAATATGATATCCTATTTCAAGAACCTAAAGTTCTGCCACCCAAAAGGGAAATTGTACATGATATTAATTTGCAGCAAGATGCTCCATTGCCTAACATCGGAATGTACAGGTTATCTGCTTTAGAGAATGCAGAGATCAAGAAGCAGTTACAAGAGCTGCTCGAGAAAGGGTTCATGAGACCAAGCACATCACCATACGGATCTCCAATCGTGTTGGTGAGGAAGAAAGATGGTTCGTGGAGGATGTGCATTGATTACCGAGCACTAAATAAAATAGCGATCAAGAATTGTTATCCCCTTCCTCGCATTGATGATCTATTGAATTAGCTGAAAGAAGCTGTTTATTTTTCCAAGTTGGACTTGCGTAGTGGTTACCATCAGGTCAGAGTAGTAGAGCAAGATGCATGGAAGACTGCTTTCAAAACAAAGCAAGGGTTTGTATGAATGGCTAATTATGCTTTTGGCTTAACTAATGCTTCTGCCACTTTCATGAGAGTTATGAATGATGTACTCAGGCCTTTTATTGATGATTTTGTAATTGTATATTTGGATGACATTCTTGTTTTCAGTAAAACATGGGAAGAACATTTAAAGCATGTAAAACAGACTCTAGATGTTTTGAAAAGATAAAATCTATATGTTAAATTATCAAAGTGTGAATTTGGCAAAACATCTTTAAATTATTTGGGTCATATTGTAGGGGGTGGTGAATTGAAGATAGATCCCCCTAAGGTTGAAGTCATTGTAAACTGGCCTAAACCCAAATCTGCTACAGAAGTTAGAAGCTCCCTAGGAGCAACACAATATTGGAAAAAGTTTATTGCTAACTTTTTCTTAATTGCAGCTCCCTTACATGCTTTGACAGGATTGAACAAGGTGTTTCAGTGGAGAGGCAAACAATAGAAAGCCTTCGACACCTTGAAAGAAAAAAATTAGTACAACACCAGTACTAGCTTTGCCAGATCTTGAAAGAGTATTTGAGATTGAAACAGGTGCCAGTGACCATGCCATGGGAGCAGTGTTGAGGTAACATGGTAAACCCATATGCTACCATTCTGTGACATTTAATTCTGCAGTAGTTAATTATCTCACATATGATAAAGAATTGTATGCATTAGTACAGAGTGTAAAAAAGTGGAAAAATTACTTAATGGGCAAAGAAACAGTTATACATACTGATCATCAGTCACTTCAGTATTTGCACTCACAAACAAAATTGCAGCAATCAAGACATTATAGGTGGATGGGTTTCCTACAGCAGTTTCATCTAGTCATCAGATATAAGAAGGGCATACAAAATGAAGTTGCAGATATGTTGTCTAGACCAATTATAAATGCATCAACTATACTTAAGCATAACTCAGTAATGCATGAAAGCTACATTGAACAATATGCTCAAGATATAGATTTTAAAGATGTATATGCAACTTTAAGTCATGGCAAACAAGTAGAAGAATTGGATTATCATGTTAAGGACCAACTCTTGTATCATTTGGGAAAGCTATGCATTCCACAAACTGAGAGAGTTAACATAATTAGGGAAGCACATATTTCTCTAATATCAGGTCATTTTGGTGTAAGTAAAACAGTTGCACAGCTGCAAAGATTTTGCTATTGGCCAGAAATGCATGAAACAATTTCTAGATATATTAAAGGGTGTACCATGTGTGCTAAAAGCAAACCCAACAATAGAAAACTAGGCTTGTACACTCTGCTTCTAGTTCCTTCTCATCCTTGGGAAAGTGTTCCCATGGACTTTGTTGCGGGATTGCCAAAATCTAGAAAAGGTTATGACTATTTATATGTTATTGTAGACAGGTTCAACAAAATGTGTATTTTAATACCTTGCAACAAGCAGATTACAGTTGAACAAACAACAAAGTTGTTCTTTCAGCATGTCTGGGTGCATTTTGGGTTACCCACTTCCATAGTATTTGATCAAGATTCCCGATTTGTTGGGAAGTTTTGGTCAAGTCTGTGGGAATTAATGGACACTAGACTAAAGAAGAGCACAACCTTCCATCCACAAACAGATGGCCAAACACAGGTGGTCAACAGGACAGTGATCCAGTTACTCAGGGGTTATTGCAGCAAGCATCACAAGCTTTGGGATGAACATCTATGTTATGTGCAACATGCTACAACTGTGCTAAACATTCTTCTACACAGAGATCTCCTTTTGAGACCTGCTTTGGTTTTATACCAAGGTCTCCCTTGGATTTTGTCTTTGAAAAAGACATAGCGGTTGATGGACACAGAGATGTGGACAAAGCAACCAGGTTCATTGAACAGATCCAAGAAATTCACCAGGCAGTGCAAGAATAGCTAGAAAAGAGCCAAGCCAAGTACAAGGCAGGGCATGATAAGCATCGGATGGAGCATAGCTTCCAAGTTGGTGATCAAGTCTGGTTGTATATCAGCAAAGACAGAATGCAAGGTGAAGGAAAGAAGCTGAAGCCAATAAGGTATGGGCCTTTCAAGATACTTGAGAAAATTGGTGAGACTGCTTTCTGCCTTGATTTGCCAGCTTACATGCACATCTATGCAGTGGTAAACATAGAAAATTTAAGACTGTTTGAACCTTCATTAATTGAAGATCCCGAAGAGCAAAGTCAATTGCCTTCTATTGATGATCTATTGCCTGAATATGTCAATGAGTTGCAGGAAGATACAGTTCTGGACAGGAAGGTGAGAACCGCGCGCAGAGGGAATGTTGAGTACCTAAGAATTGGATTCAAAGGTTCAAAACCCAACAACGCAAAATGGATAGAGATGGACAAGTGAGGAAGCTGTATACTCACTTGAGCGATGCTTGAAAACCAACTTTTGGTGGTCCAAAAGCCTTTTTCACTGGGAAGGCGTGATCCAAAATGGATCCATTTATCCTCTAAGTCTTCAAAATCATTCAAAAGATCAAAATTATCGCATGGGCAAACCTTTTAAAAAAGCCTAAACAACACTATCAGGAGGCAAAAAACACAGGAAAACGGTGAAAACAAAGCTATCGGCGGAGCAAACAGTGAATGCACAGTAGCCGTTGGATCTGGCCGATCAACGGTCCAGATCTGATCGACAAATCGCAAATTGGCGGTAACAAGCGGAGGAAATCGGAGCGCACCATATAAAACTCGTGATAGCGATCGGTGCGATCAACGAGGACCGTTGATCAAGCGCTCAGATCGACGACCTGAGTTGAATCATGATATCGCATTGGCGAAACACCAAGGGGAAGGCTTACAGAGACCAGAGACCGGGCGACTTGCGATTGCGATATTGCAATATCGCATTGGACCTACACCGAAGAGCGAGGCTATATGCACATACATATATGCGATGCGATTGACTGGACCCGATAACATTATAGATCGCATTTGATATAATTTGAGTTTTGGGAAACTGTCATTTCCTTTGTATTTGGGTATTTCGTTTATTAAACGAAATACAAAGGACGAAGCGCCGATGCAATAAGCCGGGCCCGAAAGGGTTCCTTAAGGCTATTGTATGTTATTTCAAATCCGTCATAAGCCGTTTTTACGTTATTTTCACATTTTTAATTTATTTTTAAAATGCAAAGGGACAGGCCACTTGCGACAACGACTTGTGGGCAGACCTGATAGGAGTATAGACTGGATTTGAGGACTTTTGAAGTTCGATAAACAGTGTTTTTGGCAGATTTTCTCAGTTTCGAATAAATTTCTCTGTGTTAACAGAGAGCGACTATTTTAGGGGTTCCAAAGGCCCGAGGCACTTTTACGTTGCAGAATAGGTGGCCACCTCCCCTTAATGCGTTATGCAATGATTGTGTAACGCTAGAAGAGGAATTCGAGCAGACAGAAGCCCGGAGACAGAAAGCCGAGAAGGAGAAATGAACAGGCAGCCCAGATTGGCTTTAAAGCCACAGACAGAGAGCAAACAGAAGCAAGCAGTATTGAAGGCAGTGCCAAGATAGAGAGTGATTAAGAGAGTCTGTGTACTCAGAGAAGCTTGAGAGGTTCAAGCAAACTCTTGCTGTTGTATCTGTTATGTGTTGAGACTCAAGTTGAGCTCACACTGTTGTAAAACTCTGTTCTGAAGACATAATAGAGAGGTCACCACTGAAGGTTGGACCAAGAGATGTAGCCCAGGAGTATTGGGTGAACTCCTTATTAAACTTGCTGTGTTTATATTTGTTTGTCTATTATGATCTTTTACTGCTTCATTGTCTATATATTTCGCAATCTTATCGATCCATTACATAAAATAACAAAGGCAAATCCATGCGTATGAGTCTGTAATACCTTATTAATTGTCTTAGATCTCATTAGGCAGATCAAGGTAGATCCCAAAGAGAAACAACACCCTGAAGTGCTCTTTCGGTCCACCATGCTGCCTGCCCAGTCAGCATCGGTATATCCAAGTAGTCTCACATCTCTGGCAGTGTTTCTCAACCCATGAGTGATCGTGCCACAAAGATATCTCAACAGATTCTTGGCACTAATCCAATGTGAGTGGTGAGGCTCAACCATATGTTGACTCAATGTGTTGACTGCAAAGCATATATTCGGATGGGAGTTCACCAAGAACATCAATGCTCCGATGAGTTGACGATACTCGGTAGCATTTCGTAAAACAGACCCGGCAACACTACCGCTTAACTTCTTGAAGTCAAGCTCCATCAGGGTAGTTACAGGCTTGCAGTCCACCATGCAGAATCTCTCCAATATTTTCACCACGTATTTTCCAAGATAGGAAAATCTCCCCTGGTTTCTGCCAGACTTCCAGTCCTAGGAAATAGTGCATAAGTCCTAGGTCTTTCATCTCGAACTCAGAAGCCAACTCCCTCTTACATTTGTGAATGAGAGGGTCTGCACTTGTTAGAAAGAGGTCATCAACATATAGCACCAGTATGAGAGGCTTGTCATCTACAACCTTAAAGTAAAGGTTAGGGTCGACTTCACACCTAGTGAATCCCAGCTTCATCAAGTAGCTATCGATCCTCTCATACCACGCTCGGGGTGCTTGCTTTAGCTCATAGAGGGCCTTCTTCAACCTGCACACATGAGATTCTCGATCATAAATCTCAAATCCTTCGGGTTGCTCCACATAGACCTCTTCCTTGATCGAACCATGTAAGAACGTAGTCTTGACATCCATCTGATGTAGGTTCCATCTTTGCGAAGCAGCAATGGCTATGATTGAGTAGATGGTGGTATATCGGGCAACAGGTGCAAATATCTTGTCATAGTCTATACCTTCCTTCTCGAAGAAGCCACGAGCGACAAAACGAGCCTTATACTTTCTGCACTTCCATCAACTGCATGCTTTATCTTGTAAAGCGATTTTGAAGTGACAACTGCTTTGTCCTGGGGTCCGGGGACCACATCCCAAACATCGTTTTTCATGATGGACTCATATTCCTCGATCATAGCATCCTTCCATACTTGATGCTTGACAACGTCTGTGAATGACGAAGGCTCATTTTGGATGATTGTGCTCATGATGGTCAGGTATCCCTGATACTTACTTGGCATCTTACTTTCACGGAAGGTTCCTCTGGGTGCAATGTGTCCTTCAACATCATCAAGTGTCCCCCTAAACCATGAAGGCCTCTTCCTAGAAGAGGAAGGCTCTTGCGGAGGAGGATCAATAGGATCCATAGGTTCTTCCACATCAGGCATCGTCTCATCTTCCTTTTCCTTCGGTTCCCCGGTGTCAGTTTCTTTAGATCCTCTTAGAGTAGGAAGATTGTCTACTTTGCTAAGAGCCATATCTTCATCAAAGGTGACGTCATGTCTCATCTCGACTTCCGTTTGACCAGCCACATAGATTCTATAGCCCTTAGTATTTTCGCTATAGCCCATGAAGATTCCTTTCTTTCCAGATGCACCCAGTTTATTACGTTTCTCCTTCGGCACATGAAAATATACAGGGCTTCCAAAAATTCTAAAATGAGATACGTCAGGTTTCTTACTAGTGAACATCTCTTTGGTAGTCTTGGAACCCAATGCTTGATGAGGGCATCGATTTTGTACATATATGGCAGTATTTGCAGCTTCGACTCATAGAAACTTCGGAAGTCTTTGATCATGGGGCATAGCACGGACAACTTCCACAATTGTACGATCTTCCTTTCCGCCACACCATTATGCTTAGGAGTATATGGTGTAGTAGTCTCTGTTATGAAACCAGCTCAAGAAAAAGATAGAAAAGATAGATCAACGCCTTAAAATTCAGCCTCTTCGAGGGGGCAACCTCTTTTACATTACATAAATGAACAATTCTTGGATGATACAAATGACAAAACCTCCTTTCTATATAT